>CAKAOI010000519.1:89659-117071 GCA_916701655.1 Sebastiscus albofasciatus
TTTAAGTTATCTTTCCTATCCAATTGTGCCTTGTATGTTAGAAGTATTGAGTTTAGATTACAATGCCTTAATGTTTGTAAATTAATTTTCTTCAATAATAAAAAAAAATGTATGTAATTTTGTTATAAACAAGAGTAACCGAACGGTCTTTTATGTGTGTTTTATACTTATTTATTATGTGAAATAAGGACACAGGATGAGAAGGAGGCTTGAACATGCTGCCATCTTTACTCGTTCTGGTGCTAGTGGTCACAGAAGCATCACGTTATACACATTACACTCCTCTTTCCCTTCACAATAAAAGCTCAGACAGTACTCGCTTGTATTCGATAACAGGAAGGAAGTCCAGCTTAAGGTGTTTCACTAATAGTCCTCTCCATAATAAAGGTTCCACAAGTTATAATATCTACTTTTTAAACGTTATAATGTATATAGAGAAGTAGAAGAAGTTTTTTATTAGACATCTTGCTACAGTTGATAGTGTATATCAGTAAATATATAAATATATAAATATTACCATGTCAATCTCTATATGCATTATTATGGGAAAATGTGGCGTTTGGTTTCTTCAAAAACAACAATATTTTCTTATAATAAATTTGATATGTCTTCTTTTAATATTTTATTCATAAATATAAATGTAACAATAAAACACCTTATTTTGTTGTTTTCTTGAAGGATGTTGAGCAATATGTGAAATCCCTATCTAATTTGACTAAGAAAAAGGCTATTAAGACACTCAATAGGCCTATATGTAAGTTTTAATATTTTTGTTTAGTGTGATATACCCCTGGCTCTTTTGTTATTGTTATACTGAATGTGAATTATGTTATTTTGTTTAATAAAGAAAGAAAGTAGAGATAAGCAGCCAACTAGTGTAAGACTATGATGCTATGGGTTGGTTTTCCTCCTTTCCTAGATAGATAGATAGATAGATAGATAGATAGATAAAAAATTATCTATATTATTAATGATGTTCAGAATTTAAGAAGGGTACTTGAAAGCAGCATAAAGTGTTCCTACTCTTTGATGGGGTCAATTAATTGATGGTTACAAAGCTCTATTTTTTGCCCAGATATGATGACCTGGGACAAGGTGGACACAGAATTACAATTAGGCTACATGGTACTATGTTATCTTTGTTATTTAGACCAGGATTACAAACTGTTTGCATAACTAATGTGTGAGAAGTCAACCCGAAGTCATTCATTCACTCTGTATTCTTCGATTAAAGTAATTAGATTAAACAGTTATGGTATTTGTGTTGACTACGAACACATACACCAGCTGTTAAAACAACATGTACAATATAAAACAAAAAAGATATGAGGATAACATGTCTCTCCTATAAAGGCATACTCAGTGATGTGAATTTTTTTTTACTGTAGATAACAGATAACAAGAAATTAGTAATGCAAATAAATTTGACTATTAAAATGAACATCTCCTACTCTGTCAACAAACACCAGGGAAACAATAGTTTCACAATGGCAGCACACACTTGGCTCGTCGTGGTCAAGCAAAGGTCGAGAGGCACACAGTTAGTTCCAAGTAAGCTGTACAGTAGATAATTGACAGCTCACTTTCACTCTCACTTTGGGGCCAAAAGTAGGATTTTTTGCCTTAGAATGGTTCTTCAATTTATTCCTTTAGCTTATTTTAAACACACATATTCAAAATAATACAATTAATGAATTTAGCTGCTTCAGTTTCAGGGTCCTGGCATTGTGCTTGTCTGCATTGAAAAAGGTCTATTACTTTTCACTGGGTGTTTCCCAGGATTGAATCTGATAAATAATACAGAGCTTGTAAAATGTAGTGTGTCTTTGTCAGGCTAGGCAATCAAGGAAAACAAAGATTAACTTATGATCTGCAGGGTTTGCTTTATTGCATTTTAATGGAAAAAGATCAGTGCAAAGCTTAAGGGTCCAGCTAAGTGCTTATAAGAGTCATTACCAGGTATCTTTGCATCCTCTTTTTTTTTCTTTGAGCATTTAACTATGCTTGTAAATATAGGAAAATACTGGAATGATCTTCTATTTCAGTGTGTCGACCTCCATCTCAGCCAAAGGTAGTGTTGTTCCAGGCCACATTGGCTGCATCCATATCTATAAAGTTAATGTAAATCCTGAAATAGACACAGAGAAATAGGTTAATGGGATTGGACATTAACGGTGAGCAAGGTATGTGAGGTACAAGGAGTCTGTGTGTTTCTGTCATCATGTTACCTTTACTTATCACGTTATGTGCAGTAAATGTACTGGTTGCTGTGTGTGTACTACCTGTCAGGAGAGACGCCCAGGTGTTTGTTGAGCAGTCCACACAGGAGTTTAGCGTATTGCTTGTTCTGAGCACCGCTGATCTTGCCAATACTGTGGATGGAGCAGAGTGCGCAGGGGTCTCCCTTTCCTCCAAACATCATCATCTGGTCAGGGTTGATATGCACAGCGATGTACTGGTATATGCAAGACAGAGACACACAACTGAGGACACACAACAGGATTTTTTAAATAGTGAAGTCATGAATCAAAAATCAAACAAATTTCCCCACAGCAACACCACCCTGAATTTTTTTTTGCCACTCTGAAAAATAGCTGTGGAAATTTCTAATATTTTAAGGTACTGTATTCACTAATTTGACTGATTAACTTACAGTATAATTGTCCTACATAATGGTCTAAATGCAGATTAATATTTTTATTCAGGTGGAAATACTGAACCTGTTTAAACTATTTTTATTTTTTTCTTAACATTTCTTGCCTAAAAAGATTCACATTTAAATGATATTTAACCTAAAAATATTAGAATTCCCAGAAACAATACCCTACAATGGAAACCCACATTTTAAATATTTATTTTATGTGCAAGTTACCTTTATGTCGATTTTTTTTTTTTTAAAAAGAAAAAATGTAGGTGGCAAATTATTTTATATTTCGAACTCTCTGAAAGATACAATATGATACACTTTAGTGTCCCCAGAGGGAAATTAGTCTTGGAATCACATGCTGCACACATGATATGACACATGGCATAATGTCTTATTACATAGCCGCTTCTGAGTCCTATTTTAAAGGGTAGCTATTATGCTTATTTTCAAGTGCATACTTGTATTTGGGGTTTCTACTGGAACATTTTTAGATGCTTTAATGTTCAAAAAATGCTTTATTTTTCTCATATTGGCTGTGACGCTGCACCTGTTTTCACCCTCTGTCTGAAACTCTTTGGACTCCGCTCGAACTAGCCACTAGGCAAAATGTGTTACCTGGTGACATCACGAAGTTACAGAAGAAAAAGCAGGACTTCAAGCAAGGCGTTTCAGGCAGTTCAGGAGCAGTGTTTTTGTGGGTAGAGTAACTCCCTTTGGTGTGGACTTTAGGCTTTGTAACTGTGCAGAACTTTTACATGCACAATAAAACTATATAACGCACTAAAGGAAAGAGACAAAAAACATAAAAGTACAATAGGTCCCCTTAAAAAAGTATTCAGCGTCAGCTTGTATGACATGATAAAAGATTTGCTTTAACCTGTGGGTTTAGGGAACGGACACCACTGGTTAATCATCTACCGATGCTAACTCTACAAATAACAGTCGAGCCTGTGTTTGCATACTTGCACAATAAGATATTGCCTTATTCATTGAGAAGTGAGGTATAATCTCTACTTATAGTTAAATAGAAATCAGGCTTCAGGTGTCGTATTGCACTCAGCAGATAAATTAAATACATATAGATAAGATGAGATAAGATAAGATAAGATATTCCTTTATTAGTCCCGCAGTGGGGAAATTTGTAGTGTACAACAGCAAAGGGGATGGTGCAAAAAACAAGTTGCATCAGCTAACACAGTAAAAAAGAGCTAAACAAAGTGTAACAAAATATGAACCATTTAAATAGAAGGGAGTATAAAAATAGGAGTAGTATATACAGTATTGACAATAAACAGACTATTAACTAAATTGCACAAGTGGAAAATGATATTGCACAGCTGATCCATATAGGAAAGAATGGAGACAGATATTAGTTTCATAGTGAGCACGGTGAGCATATCCTGCGGGAATAAGCTCCTGGCCTACCTGTGCAGGTTTGCCCATCGCTTTGGCCAGCTCCTCGGTGGCCTCGGACAGCAGAGCCGCCGGTACGTCGCCTTTGGCCACGTTGGTGTTCACCACAAACATCGGCATGATTACTCCTTTGCAGTGCTGTCTTCTTTACTCCTCTTGTTCACACGATGTGGATGCTGCTGACTAGTGATGTGTTGGTCACGAACGAGCCGGTTCTTTGAGTCGGCTCTTTTAAGTGAACGATAAGAGCCGGCTCCCGTCCGAGAGCCGTTTTTTTGTTATCTTTCTTTAATCAACTCAAGACGGTCTACAGGTACAGAGCAGGAGGGAGAGGAGGAGAGAAAGAGAGAGGAGTGTGGTGCGCGAATAGCAGACAAGATGAGTGACAGTTGGAAACGAAGCAGCATGTAAAATTTCGGTATTCTGGAAATTATAAGGTTTAGTATAATTATATTGAATAATTTAAGTGATATATGTGTACATACTAATCATAGGTCAAAACAGCGCTAAATTTGGCTGAATTATATTAAAGACAGAAATGGTAGAATGAAGAGCCGTTCGGGAGCCGAAAGAACCGGCTCTTCTTGGTGAGCTAAGTCAAATGAACTGGCTCACTAAAAATAGCCTGAATTCCCATCACTAGTGGCGACAGGCGGAAGAAACCTCCTCTTCCTTCCTTGTGTAGAGAGAGCAACATGACAAAGTGACAACAGCGCCCCCATCTATCCCGGAAGACACAACTCTGTTAAACACCGTGTGAATGTCTGGTTGACATAAACAACACGCCAAACCAAATGGAAGCCAAGTATTGTGTTGTGTGTTATTATTTCCTTTAAAACAATCATCACACCACCACTGTTCCACATTAAGTACAAAGTGATGATTCGACTGTTACAGACATGTGCAATAACACGTTGGTTGCTTTTGTGCAATGTAAATACTGTTTTGTGCAATAATTATATAATTATCTGACAGACACTCTGTGCAATAATCTGGCAAAACTGTCATCTCATCAATATACATATTGTATTTTTATATTTTATATTATATTATCTTTTATATCACACTATCGCTTTTTATTTATTTTATTTTATTATTTTATTTAATGGGACTGTTTGTAACTTTTCACAGGTATAAATCTACCGGGTCGGGATCCCATGCACGCGCTCGCGTGTGGCTGGAGTCTCTGCTCCTCTGCCTGCTTGCTTTCACTCACACACACCACGTGCGTTCTCGCGTGCATGCGCGCTCACTCCACACTGCAGAAGAGTTAGTTTAGCTCTGAGAATATCTAGTGAATGTACAGTGGACGTTTGTGCAGAAATAAATGCTGCAGCTCCTCCAGACCAACAGAGGTTTCCCGTGTCTTGTGAAGTGACCGGGCTCCGCAGCGAGTTACTATATCGTGTCCAAACGGGTGCCGGTGTCTCCCCTGCGGGCGCAGTTGGGAGATGATGACGTTTCTCTTCCTGCTTCAGCCCCGGCACCGACCCGCTTTTCCTGCTTCGGCCCCGGAGACTGAAGCAGGAAATTCCAACACTAGGATCAGCAGTGATTCATGGAGAGACCTTTGTCTGGTCAGCTAACATTACTGCCAAGCAGCTGTTTTGAGCAATGCTCATTCATGTCTATTTAGAGCGAGCAAGCACGAGCCAGACGTTGACTTTCGTTGACTTAACAGCCACAGGTGTCGCTGTTAACAAGCATTTCTGAAAGTTACAAACAGTCCCTTTAAATGATCTATTTCAAATTATTTTGCTTTCTGGATCACTGTCCATCCAAAGCTCTTTGTTTCCTTATTTTCCTTTTCCCAACAAGGTTTTTAAAGTGTCTTGTGTTGGATGATCTTGATTATGGCCCTGTAAATTAACCCAGTAGCTATAAGTGATTATAAATGTGTGTTTTGTGGGTGCGGCCGTTCTGGAGTAGTAGGGTAATTACGGTACCGCGCATGCGCAGTGCGCTCCAGCATCATTACCCAGAGCTGAAGGAGAAGAGAAGGAGCAGTAGAGCAGTCGGCAGCAGAGAGAGACAGACAGAGAGAGAGAGAGACAGACGGCAGTAGAATAAGTTGGATGGCGCTTTCCTTTGTCACCGTGTCTCTCTGCTTACCAACCAAGATTACCCACGATCCGTGAAGTCAACACCGTCTGTCTGTCGTCGCTTCACGTCTCCGAGTTCCTCCTCAACTCCGGATTTCATCCAAGAAACGGTGCGTAAAAGCTAAATTAGCTGCTAGCACGAAGAGCTGCTGCTGCTCTACTTTATATACTACTGTTACATTAACGTTACAAGTTTACTAACAATATAACCCAACCTAGGTCGTGTTTATTGGTGTTAAACTGCTTAAATAAAGCTGTAATTAGACGATAACAGAGGTGTACTAACCACACTGTTACTATGGAGATTGTACAGATTGTGTAGCTGCTAGCTAACTAATAAAGTTTTTTTTGTATATAGACAGTGGCTACAGCTAGATTAGACAGTGTGAAACTTTATTGATAACTCATGACACTGTTGTTGAACCACCAGGTACGAACCGGTGCCGCCACGATGATGGAGGAGTCGGTGTCCACGTTTGAGACGCATCTGACGGCCGTCATGGACAGTCTGATCCGAGCGTCGGTGTGCGAGATCACGCAGCTCTTCCAGGACATGGTGAACGACTACCTGGTGGAGCTGTCTCTCAACAGGAAGGAGAACGAGTCGCTCAAGACGAGGCTCAGGCTCACCGAGACCAAGCTGAAGAGTGAACGCAAGCTGGGGATGGGCTGGGCCGCCAACAGACGCAAGGCCGGGCTGAAGACTACGGAGGAAGAGGAGGAGGAGGAGGAGGAAGGAGGAGGAGGAGGGAGGAAGAAACGAAAAGTTCAGAGGGGCCGTAAGTAGTGCTTTGGAGGAGGAGGAGGATTACATCACACTATATAAACCTTTACATTTACCATCTTTCTGTAATATCTTACATATTCCAGTGAGATTGAATGTGGGTTCTTGTTATGCAGTCAGGGCTTAATGTGAAGACGCACTTGTTTTGTTGGAAACCATCTGGCAAGAGCTGATCTCTCCCTCCCTCCTCTTCCTCTTCCTCTCTCCCTCCTCCCTTCCTCCTCCGCCTCCTCTTCATGTTCGCTCCCTCTGTCCTTCACCTCCCCCTCTCTCCTCTCTCTCTCTCTGCTTGCATTCTGTCCCTCCCACTCCTCTGTGCTTTTCGCACACTCTACTCCCTCCCTCCCCTTCCTGCCTTGCTCCTCTCCCTCCTCCCCCCACCTCCTCCACTTCTCTGTCTCTCTCTCTCTGCAACTCCTCCTCCTCTCCCTCCTCCCCTTGCCGCTCCTCTCTCCTTCACGCCTTCTCCTCCTTCCTTCCTCTCTCTCCCTGCCCCCACCTCCTCCTGCTCTGTTCTCTCCTTCATCACGTTGCGCACACACACACATACTCCTCCTCCTCCTCCTCCTCCCCTTGCCGCTCCTCTCTCCTTCACGCCTTCTCCTCCTTCCTCTCCCTCCTCCCCCACTTCTCTGTCTCTCTTTCTCTGCAACTCCTCCTCCTCCTCCCCTTTGCCGCTCCTCTCTCCTTCACGCCTTCTCCTCCTTCCTTCCTCTCTCTCCCTGCCCCCACCTCCTCCTGCTCTGTTCTCTCCTTCATCACGTTGCACACACACACATACTCCCCCTCCTTCACTCCCTCCCCCACCTCCTCCTCCTCCTCATCCTCCTCGACTCCAATCCTCTCCCGCTCCTCTCCACCACCACCATAATTACACACTCTCTCCACTTCTCCTCTCTCTGCTCTTTCTCTCTCTCCTCTTTTCACCTTTTCATCCTCACCCTTCCTCTTTCTCCTTCAACATGTCCTCCCTCTCCTCTTCCTCCTCTTCCTCTTCCTCCTCCTCCTCTCCCCCGCGGCCCCCGCCAACTCCACTTCTCCCTCTCGTCTCTGCCGCTCTCGCTGTTCACCTCCCTTTCACGTGTTTCTCTCTCCTTCCCGCTCTCTTGTCTGTCCTTCTACGCCCCCTCTCTCCTCACTCGTCCATCATGCTCACTTCTCCTCCTCCCCCTGCTCCTTTTTCTCTCTCCCTTCCCCCCAACCTCCTCTCTACTCCTGTTCCCATCTACCTCTCCAATCCCCTCCTCCTCCTCCTTCTTCTCTACCACTTCTCCACCCGCTTCTCTCCTCCATCTCTCTCTCCTGGCCTTCCAATCATCTCCTCCCACTTGTCTCTCTCCCCCTCATATTTCATTCTCTCTCCTTCCTGTCTCCCTCTGCCCTCCCTCTCCTCACTTTCTCCTTCCTCTCTCAACTCCCTCCCACCCTTTCCTTGTCTTCCTCTCTTCTCCACAGGAGGCAAGTCAAAGAAGGGCCCAGCAGCAGCCTATGGCAAAGGCTGGCCTGGAGGTGTGTGGGAGGAAGGAGGAAGAGGTGGCGTTGGTGGTGGTGGAGGAGGAGGAGGAGGAAGGGCAGGAGCTGTGGGGATGGTAGCAGGAGCAGGAGGAAGAGGAAGAGGGGGAAAGGAGGCCAGGGAGATGTACCTCATCCAGTTCCCCGGGGAAGAAGAGGACGAGGGAGGGATGATGGAGGACGAGGAAGGGGAGGGCAGCCACAGCGGTGAGGGGGAGGAGACGGCCAACATCAAAGAGGAGGTGAGGGAGACAGGCTTTCTCAGAGGAGGAGGAGGAGGAGGAGTAGGAGGAGAAAGTGGCACAGCATCTCTGCACCGCTCAGCAGCTTCGTAGAGAAAACGAAAAAGAACTCAGATAGAAAAAGAGAGCTAACACAGAGAGAGTTGTGCTTTTCAGCCATCAAATCACTGCAGAGATGTAGTGGATGAAGGGAAGGCTATTGATTTGATATTTAGCTTCCAGAGGAGCCCGTTGAGGAGGGCTCTCCACATCTCAAGAGCGGCAAGCTTTTAGGTAGAAATACTACTGATAGAGGTGAAAAGCTGTTTGCTATTCCACCACGTGACCAACTTGGCAGGGCACAGATCCACTCTTCACTTGTCTTCTGCGTTTGAATATTCAAAGCATGCCGAATGTGTTATTAGCCTTCCTGTGAAGTCAGTACACTGTGTTTTTGATGGCTGATAAAAATGGCTTTAAATAAATCATATAGCTTTATTCCCAGGCGCATTGTAAACATGGTAGGGTCAGAACGTATGGCTATGATGAGTGTTAAAATGAACATGAAAAAAGCATTTAAATTCAACAATACATTTCATAATTCTACCTGGTTTGAGTTACTCACTTACTTTCTATGTGCTTCTCAATGCAGTTTCCACAAACAGAGGGCTATCAACCCGCCTCTCTCCAGCTAATCAAGGAAGCTTTGAAGATGGACCCGCCCAACCAGAACCTCCACACCGGCTCCAGAGCCCAAAGCGAAGGTAATGAGCCCAGGACACAGTGATCGAGGGAGGGGGAGTTAGTGAAATGTTCAGAGACCGAATAGTTTGAAAGAAAGTGGAAATGATTGCTCATGCCAGCTCTCTCTCTCTCTGTTCCTCTCTGCTCAGGAGAGCTGTCAGATCGTCCCCCGACCCTTCATTCGGGTGAGGGAGAAGAGGAGGAGGAGGACTGGGACGGGGAATCCTCGGAGCCGTCGGAGAGCGGCATGACCATGGATGAGCTGAGGGGTTTGGAATCCGCACTGAGGGCCGAGAGAGGCCGCGAACAGGCCGCCATGACAGCCTCCCAGCCCGTCAGCCCAGACTCGGAGGTAGTGCGAGAGAGCGAGGACAGCCTGGCCCCAAAGTACATTGGTCTCGATGGAATGGAGCAGGATGAAGAGCTGGAGCCACCCACCCTGCATAGAGAGGAGCAGATAGGGCCAGGCAGGTTGAAGGACGCCGTGAGAGAGCTGAAGATAGGCTGGTCCAAGAAGTTAAGAGAGGGCGACTCGGCGGCGGTCATGGCTGGAAAGGACGCAGTGGAGCAAGGACAGCCGGAGCACCTGCCCCCACTGTCTGCTTCAGGGAGTATCGGGGAGAGCGGCGGGGAAGAGGAGGGCGGCGCGGACCTGCTCCACTTCTGCCCGCAGTGTGGAGGAGGCTTCACCACCGAGGCTGAGATGGAGGAGCACCCTTGTCCACTAGGAGCCAATCATTTACAGGACAGAGGAGAGGAAGGTCTTTTCCCTTGTGCCCACTGCGGCAACACGTTCAGCCACGCCTGGGCTCTCAAGAATCACGAATGCGCCTGTGCCGCCGAGAGGCCGCACTGCTGCGAGATCTGCGGGAAACGCTTCACGCACTCGCGTTCGCTGGAACGGCATCATCTGGTGCACACGGGCGAGAGGCCGCACCGGTGCCCTCAGTGCGGACGCAGCTTCAGTCGTCTGGGCAATTTGGAGCGGCACCAGCGGATTCACACGGGCGAACGTCCATACGGGTGCGAAGCGTGCGGGAAGCGGTTCAGCCGCGTGGAGTACTTAAAGAGACACCAGCTCATACACAGCAGTGAAAAGGCGGCACTCCAGTGCTCCAACTGTGGAAGCGGCTTTAGCGATGTGGAGCAACTGAAAAACCACCAGTGTTTTTAGAGCCGCTCCTTCAAATCTCTGATAGAACTGGAAAGAAAAAAGCAGGTTTTTAATTGAATGTGGTGGACTTTAGGTGATGAATGTGACCGGTGGATGCTAATTTTATTCTCAGTGATTTGCTTTTCTTACACACTCTGACAGGATGAAGAAGTTAAATTAACTTTTAAGTTAAAGAAGCAGATACATTGTGTGGGCGATTTTTGTTGAGTACATAAAGAAGGCAAATGTCCAAAGTTGACAGGAAGTCAGTTGTACATGGTGTTTCTCTCTATATTTCATTCTTCAGCTGTTTTAATTTGAGGTGTTCTCATCTGTATGTACAAAGCTTGTACTTATTTATGATAATCAATGAATTGTACATTTTTGTCTTTTTATCAATAAGTCAATCACGTTGAAGCCGATGCCCTCGCGCACTCGTTTTATGCCGGACAATATAATTGACAGCTTGGTATTTTGTATGTTTGTGTTTTGGTCTTATCAGTAAGAAATAAATATTTCAATTCATCAGAAGGCTCTTCACCCACTTCAGTGTTGTTTTATGGGGAAATCAAGGGGTTAGTAAACACTAAGGGGGGTTGTGCTGTACTTAGTGACCCATAAGAACCCGGGCTATGATAGATGAACTGTGTGCAGGTAAGTTAACTAGAGCTGGACACCCTTTACTACTCACAGTGCCCTTTAAACAAGCGGTTTCAGCCTTACTTCCAAGATGTCCTCAAGGGTCTCTAAGGATATCCGTCTCACATCATAGCCTCGCACGCTGGCGTCTGCTCTGGGATCCACTGGCACAATCTCCTCTCCACTGTTGCAGTCATTCCTTCCCTTGATATTATCACATTATGTATAGAAAATTTGAAGGGAAGAAAAAATAATGCTATCAGTGAAATTCAACTTTAACTTTGTTTATTGTGCGTTTTGTCTCTTTTTTGGCAAATGAATTACACTCAAAACACCAGTGTGGGGAGGTGGAAAGGTAGTCTGTAACCATAACTGTAAATATAAAATGATTTAAGAGGTGCTGGATTATTTACACAATATCATCATGTGTATTATTAACATATCAATATTTCATTTTTCACGGTTATTGTCAATACCGGTATATCATAACACCCGTATCCTATATATTCACACAATTGAAATTGCCACAAAAAACTTTGAAACACACAAGTAGCACACAGAAATGTCACAAAAGGTCACTACTGGCCACCATAAAGACACATATACTAAACAAAACAATGAAACCATACACAAGAATACCACTGAAGCTCCAGCCAGCTGCTGGTTAGCTTAGCATAAAGACTGGAAGCAGAGGGAAACAGTTAGCCTGGCTCTGTTCAAACAGCACCATTTTTTTGTACAGTGACTTTGTGGAGTCTTTGTATGGATTAAACAAACTAAATATAGGCAAACATGTTAATTAATTAGCTTTAGTTGTTGTTATATATTGGACAGAGCCAGGCTGACTGGGCTTTGGGAAGTGGAAAGGGCTGCAAACCAAACAAAACAAAAGTTCTCTTTAACTTTCTTTGTGGTATGTATATCCTGTAACTGTATTATTTGCTGAACATAGTGTAAGGGTACACATTAATCAATTAAACTGTATTGTTTATATAGGCCACAGGAAGAAAGGCTGATTACTAATCATGCAAAATGGGCCTCCCAAAAGCTCCAGGCTTAAGGCCTTTACACACCAAGGGTCAACACACAATTAACAACACGAAAATGCAAATTACTCACCTGCGGATATTATATGTCTAGGGCTTTTATTGTGATAGGTAAAACCAGAAGGAGTCGATCTGGTCTGTGCTAGTAGTAATGAAGTAGAGGAATAATAAAGTTTGCCGTCCTGGTTTGGATCACAGAGTCTCCGTGTTGTTGTTTCATAAATATAGGTGCAACTCAACCCGTTCTGACCAACATGACTGGTGTGTGAAAACTCAGAAAATCAACCTCCTTCCGAAAAAGGCAATTGGGACGATGCACCACTAAAGTACAACATCAACTGACATAATAACAAACTTAAACCTGGTTCGATTTGAGGCCCTTCCCGTCCAGAAAAGGGTTCCTGCGTAAAAATTGAGATTCAAGACCGTATTTTTTTTTTTTTTTTTTCAGTTTTGTGCTTAAGTGTAACATATTCCTGAATATATTTGTGTTTATTTACCACACAGTCAGCTTGGAGACATTTAGTTTTCAAGCACAGACAAACAGTGCACATTGCACACATAGTGGGATAAACAGGTGCCCATTAGCTCATTTTGCCTCAGGGCCCCCCAGCAGGTTTATCCGGCCATACAAGAAGGGTTGTTGTTGCTGACAACTAATTTAAAAACAACAACAATCTGTCAAAATCACATTCACACACCACTGTAGTCCTAAAAAGTTAAGTGCTGCTCTTGTATGACACACAGTATTTTTGTGGTTTATACCATATTTTTGCCTGCTGCAGGACTATGTATTTATGAAGTCTACAAAATGTGCAACCTGCAACCATTTTATTTGTGAGGTGTTTGCATTTGTGTGAACAAAGTTAATACTTATTTAAAATAAAACGTTCCATCAGGAGGCACTTCATCTATTTCCGTTTTGTTTTATTAGTAAAATCATGGTGTTCGTTGTTGAAGCTGTTACAGGATGACATTGACAAAAGAGAAAAATATAAATTTTACAAAACCTTAACCATTGGAAAAATTAATTTCAAACCATCATGAGATAATAATCAAGTCCCGGTTAATCAAACATTCATGTAGTAATAAAAGATTAAGCGATGGGCTGTATGTGGTGACGACTGCAGTGCACACCCACTTAAAGGGACAGTGTGTAGGATTTGGCGACATCTAGTGGTGCGGTTGCAGATTGCAACCAGCTAGTACCCCTGCGCTCACTCGTCCCTTTCAAAGACTGCGGTAACGTGAGCCGCTAAGTACAAAACTATGGTAACGCTGTTCGCCTCGCTCAGACGCCATCCTTACCATGACAACACTACTTTAACGAAAGTCAGACGGCGGCTGGCGGTACCACGGTTTTGCACTCTGCGGTTCACGTTACCGCAGTTTCACAAGCCGGAGAACTACGGTGGCCTTCAGGTAACATAAAAACGTGAAAGTCTCTCTCTAGAGCTTGTCAGTGTTTGGTTTGTCCGTTCTTGGCTACTGTAGAAACATGGCAGTGCAACATGGTGGAATCCGTGAAGAGGACCCGCTCCCTATGTAGATATCAGGGGCTCATTCTAAGCTAACGAAAACACGTTTCTTAGTTTCAGGTGATTATACACAAATGAAAACATAGTTATGGATAATATATTCCATTTCTGCTAATAGAGCCACCAATATTTTACACACTGTTCCTTTAACATTTGATTTCAACAAGAAACTGAAGCTTTTCAGCTTTGCTACTGACACTGCCCATGAAACAGAGTGATAGGCATGGCCAGCCTTTGTGTCAGGATTCCCTCCAGAGTCTCTAAAGACATGCGTCTCACATCATAGCCCCTCACCGAGGCCCTCGCCTTCACATTAACCGGCACAATCTCCTCGCTACTGTTACGGTCGTTCCTTCCCACTGCAGCATGCGTGGGGAAAAAGGGCTTCACATGCGCAGGAAGGCCAGACCTGTAGGATGGACAGCAGTAGGCAGACCACATGTACTCAGGAACAGACACCCTGTTGTTGATCCAGCGGGGTTCAGACTCATAAGGCATCACACCGGTGATCACATGCATCGACCCGTTGCAGAAGGCCTTGAATTTTCTCAACACCTCGTTCTCCAGTTTGCTCCACGGGCCCGAGTTGGAACCCGCTTTCTGAGGGACGATGTTCGTCAGGGTGAAGGTGGCCTCACGGTTTTCTTTGGTCTTCTGGTGCATGCTGGGATTGAGATGGCCCTTGGTGAAGTTGGAGTTCCTGTAGTCCTCATGCACCGCCTGGCTCTCAATCACATTCTGGTCCACGGGGATCTGGAAGGGTTTCATCTCTGAGCTGGCACGGGAAAACGCCAACTAGAGAGAGAGAGAGAGAGAGAGAGAGAGAGGGGAGGACGTGTCACTGTTTAGAAGCTGTACAAAAGAGTACATTGCTGCTTATTCATCCTGTTTGAGTTGAATAGTCATGTGAATATATGTGTGACTGATTAACTAACTCGTCGTTCGAAAAAGAAAACAGAACTTGTGAAATTCCACTTTCCTTTCTTTGTTATCTCACCAGAGAAAAGATCGTGTGTGACAGCATTTTTGTATTTACATTTTGAGAGAGGCTGCTTTTGCTTCAGCTTGAAGGGTTATGGTAAAAACCTCATTGCACCAATCACACATTGACCACTTCAATTAAACACAAACTTCTAGTGTTCTCTGTCACATTGTCTCTTAGCCTTAAAACGTAAATTAAATTCCAATTAGATCGACATAGGAATGCTGATACTTTTGCGTATTTGTGAAATCTGAGTTATTTAGACCAGCCATTCCCAAAGACTGGGTCGGGACCCACGGGTGGATAGCAGGAGATTCTATTAGGGTAGCCAAATAAATCTGCAGCTTTGAGCCACATGAGGAAGTCTGAATGTTCCTATTGTTCTGATAATTGTAGCCTACTTATAACACTGAATCTAATATGAAAGGCTAGTGTACATTCTGTTTTGATTACTGATGAAGAATAAAATTAGTCCATTTACTCCGCCTAAATGCATTTATTTGATTTAACGAACGTATATCTCATCTACGTGGCCAATGGAACGTTCATTTATCCACAAATTTGATTTCATAGAATATTTTTAATTGGGCCGCGATGGTTTGTAATTTTTAAAAAGTGGGTCCCCAGAAAAAAAGTTTGGGAAACACTGATTTAGAGACACATAACTCTACAATAATGCCTTGATAGAAAAACACCAGCGAGTTCACAGAACCAAAGGAAGACGCTCCGTTGTAGAATAACAAAAAAACAAGGAGGAGCTTTGCTTTACTTGTCAGGATTTTTCCTGCTAGTCTATACAATGAGAGCGTACACTCAGTTTCCAGTTTATTAGGTACAGCTATCTAAAACTAATGCAGCAACACAACAGTCCTGCAATAAATCTTACCTTTGAGAGGTGTTGATTAAACTTTTGGAAAATGTGGTTTGTGATGCTGTTGAACTGTGTTGCATTATACAGGGAAGTGCTTCTGTTATTTAGCCTACACTCATTGACATAAATGGGGTGGACAAAAGTAAACATAAAACTAATAAACTGGAAACTGGGTGTACGATCTCAGCATATCTAAACACATCATACCGAACAAAATAACACTCAACAGTTAGTCTTTAAACAAAAGTGGTTTGCTCTTGAACACCACACACTTACCTGTGGTTCATACATCCAGGTAGAATTGGGCCGTTTGCCATCGGCAGGACTGATTACGTACGCAGAGTACAGTGGTCCACGGTGCTGACGGTGATACAGGCTGGCGAAGTGGTACTGGTTTTTGTAGCGTTGGCATATTGGCTGGTATCCTGCTGCACTGAATCCCTTTGGTGGAGATTTATTGTAGAAGAAATCAAGGCACTGGGAGAAGTCGTCGCTGATCTCTCCGAGGACCAGACCACCAAACCAGGGTAGGAGAAGAAGAAGCAGAGCTCCTGTTGAGAATTGCAGCATCTTCCTTTGAGACATCCTGGACTACTGAGCAGCAGGTCGGCTGTAGGAGAGAGATGCCAGCGAACACGGACTTCCTCTCAGACAAAGCTCCAGAGTTACAAAAAAACTATATTTCCTTTGTGTCCATTCAGCGTCTGGAGTATGGGTCTTTGAGGGTTCCTCTTATATACATACTGACAGCAAGAATCCTGTGGCGTGTGGGTGAGCGTAACACACACCCTACCCCGATCAAACTTCCCCTGTTTATCAGCAGTCAGGCTGCCTTCTGGGAAACAACTGCACTGCAGATCCTTTTTTTCATATGTCACCTGAGGTGGAGACCACCTTGAATCGTTTGGCGGATGAAGATGAGGAAAAAGAAGATGCACTCCAAAAACTGAGCATTAAGACTGAACTTGTGTATTCTTGACTAGAATATTAGTTAGTTATCTACCAGGTTTGATGCTGGAGATAAAGATCTGTATGTTAAATGCTATATGGAAGTGACAGTGCAGTTTCTGGTTGCTGACTGTTGTAGATGTTGTCTTGTATACGTCCGTTCCCGGAGAAGGTTTTTAAAGCTGCAGGGACGACAGACCTCTTGAGGTGTTGTTCCCTGCAGAGCGTCTGTCCCCAAGCTTTATGACACTTTGTCTAAAACGATGAAGCATCATGAGAGACTTCGAGGTACCTTGAATGATGCAGAGCTCTTTATGGGTTGCAGTGAGATGCTCGAGGTGCAAACACTCATTTTGATTCTTACATTTCTTCAGTATACTGTCCTAAACTGTCTCTGGGAGTTGTTTGATGCATTCACAGATGTTTGTTACAGGGAGACACCCCAGGTAAAAATATTGTTTTTCATGCACTCATCAATTTAGAGATTTTGTGCTATTTTACTTCCATAACATGTCTTATTTCAGACTAGTGGAAATAAAACATCCAAAATACACATTTAGGTGTTTATTCTACTACGCTTTGTGTATCTGCGTCTGTAGATTTCTCCTAAATTCACCAGAAGTTGCTTTAGATAATGTTGCATTTGCATATTTAAATATACAATTTCAGAAAACTTGTAATACAAAAAAGTATTGTCTTAATGTAAGTAATCCACTGGGAAAGTTTCATGGTGAAATCTAATTGTAAATTGTTTACCCTGTAGTGTCGTCAAAACTTTCCAGTTTCATTCCTATCTACAGTATATTCTATCTTCTATCTATATTTGTTCATATATCATTAATAGCCTGATTTATAGAAATTTGTATCCCTAAAAACATGGCAAAATTTATTTTTTTTATGGATGTTGATGGTATTTTCTGATTTATGGAGTGATACAAAGATATATATCAAAGTTCCCTCTGTAAAAACCTTTAACTCTAATATGTCAACAAAATAAAACAAGAATTTTGAACCGGGCTTTATGCAATTTTCAGATTTCTGTTCTGGAAATGTAAGCAAATTAGCACAAATTTGATTAGATAATGTCCCACTTGAATATTTAAACACAATTTTTCACAAAACTTGTAATACAAAAAATGATTATCTTAATGTGAGTAATCAACTGGGGAAGTTTCATGGTGATATCTATGAGTTAAGATTTTGACCCTATATGACATCATTACACAAACACGCTGCTCTCGTCAAGTCAGCAAGTTTTATTTTCTGTCTCACTCTAGTTTCTGTGCGCGTTCTCGTATTTCTTCTCTCATTTGTGGGAACCAGATACATTTTCAGTAAGACATAAACGTTCCATACAGTACTTCCATTATTTCTCAACTGGTATTTTTACCAAAAGTCGGTGGCTTCTTTATTTCGTTATGTGCTTGATCTGTTAGCGGGAATACCCTCATGAATGTCATTAACAACTCCTCTCCCCTCTCAAGATATGTATGCATTAATTTGTGATTTATGAATCTTGATTAGTTTCTCTTGCAGGTGGAAATCTGAAATCTTGCTCCTTTCAATACACCCTGCCAGGAATAATGGTGATTTTCTTAGAAGCATCACCTTAAATTATTAACAGTGCCTGAACATGTGGTCGTAAATGTGTTGTCTGAGGAGAAATTCCAGGATACGATCAGGGATAAAAGGAGTACATACTGTATGAATCTTTAATTTTGAGTTGTGGGTGGTAGACTGTTTATTATGGCCCTCTGGTGAGCACTCAGAGACATGACACCTGGCAGCAGGCTGACTATCCTGCACATGGAAGCTGAAACTAGCTGGACTGTGAGTAACAGCGCTGCATTTACAGTCACTGGTGATGAGTCGTAACCTCTGGACGACCTGGAATTACCGTAGTTTCAGTTTCCACATAGAGGAGAGCTGCTGAGTCTTACTTAGAGTAGGAGTATGGAAATATGTGGCAGTGGGCAGAGCTACCACCCTTTCTTCTTCTCGGTGTCAGCAGGTTTTAGAATAAGTGTACAAAACTATTGTTGAGGCTGAGAGTGTTTTAACCTTTCACCTTCCTGCCCGGTACGGTCACCTAAACTGTCGATATAAGAATAAACTGTTTAGGATTGCGTCAATGGCATGCAGGCAAAGTAGTTGGTAAACCCCAAAAACCCTTGACTCAACTTTTTACAGAAAAAAAAGTTCCAGTACCCTCACAGGTACTACATTTAACATAAAAAATATGCTCAAATCATATCATGGCAAACTGCAGCCCAACAAACAACAAACAGCCGTCAGTGTGCTGACTTGACTATGACTTGCCCCAAACTGCATGTGATTATCATAAAGTGGGCATGTCTGTAAAGGGGAGACCCGTGGGTACCCATAGAACCCATTTTCATTCACATATCTAGAGGTCAGAGGTCAAGGGGACCCCTTTGAAAATGGCCATGACTGTTTTTCCTCGCTTCGCAAGTTTCAAATGACATCAGCATCTTCACTATAGCTTTAAAACAGCCCACTACCACCTCCGAAAGATCGATTGTGTTAATGCATTAAAGAAATTAGTGGTGTTAAAAATAATTTGCATTAACGCGTTATGATCACGTTAACTTTAGAGCACGCCCAAGCTGATCCCCCAAGTTTTCAGTTGGGTTGAGGTGTGGACTCTTGGCAGGCCGGTCCATTCTCTCTACTCCCACATTGTGGAGGTAGTCTGTGATAACCCTGGCTCTGTGGGGGCGAGCGTTGTCATCTTGGAGGATGAAGTTAGGTTCCAGATTGTGGCGATATGGGATCACCACTGGCTGCAGAATCTCATCCCGATATCTCCCTGCATTGAGATGGCCTTCAATGATGACAAGCCTTGTTTTGCCAGTGAGGGAGATGCCGCCCCACCATGACATTGCCCCCACCAAAAGCTGTTACTCCATCGGTTCAACAATCAGCATAGCGTTCTCCGCGTCGTCTCCATACTTTGACCCTGCCGTCCAACTTTTGCAGACAGAAACTGGACTCATCACTGAACATGACATTCCCCCACATGATCAGGTTCCATTGTCTGTGTTGTCGACACCAGCGCAGACGGGCCTGACGGTGAAGGGCAGTCATTGCAGGCTTCCTGGTAGCCTTAAGCCGTGAACACACCGCACGCGTGAGGCTGGCGTGGCGTGTTGTTTTTTATTTCGGTGTCCATGTTAACAGGTTAGAGTGAACACACTGCCCGCATGAGACGCGCGTCTGAAGCCCATTCTATTTTATAGAATAGAAGGGTCGCCTATTTTACACGCGAGCCGCTCGCGTCTCAGCTGCGTGTCCCAGCAGCAACAGACAGTGTAGGTGATCTATTGACAGTATATGGACATCATATCAGCTACATAATACAGTTTCCATGTCTAGACATCTGTAGAATATGTCACAGACAGTGAAGGTGATCTATTGACTGTATATGAACATCATACCAGCAAGATTACTACAGTTTCCATGTCTAGACATCTGTAGAATATGTCACAGACAGTGAAAGGGATCTAGTGACTGTATATTAACTTCATATTAGCAAGACTTTACTACAGTTTCGAGGTTTATCTGTAGAATATATTATGGAGATGAAAAAAAAGTGGTTAAATAAACTTGTCTTTAAATCAACACTTCCTGCTTTCATGTCAAAATAAAAGCCCTCAGGCGTTTTTTCTATAGACAGAATCCCTTCATTTGTTAACTCGAGGCTTTTATTCTGAAATATGAGCAGTCAGTGCTGTGGAACACGCAGTCCCTTTGGGAGTTCAAAAAATTGATAAAGTTTGGGGTTTAAATCAACACTTCTTGCTTTCATTTCGAAATAAAAGCCCTACAGCGGGTTTTCTTTGCACAGAATTCCTTCATTTGTTAACATGAGGCTTTTATTGTGAAATTAAAGTGATGTGGAACAAGCAGTGACTTGGAAAGCATCATGAATGAATACAGTACGGAGTTTTAATTGTGGATTATTACTATTATTTATTAATTACCACACGTTTCTGAACCTTTCTCTGTCTAAAATAAATATCAATTATATTTATCATGAAGTTAAATGGCCATTAAAAGGCAAACTCTATGTAGAAAGAAAGGAGAAAGAAACACAGCTGACAGGTAGCCCACACGCTCCCGGGACGCAGCTAACTCGCGTCTGGTGTGAACACCCTAGGTGTGCATCACGCAGCCACAACGCGACGCTGCCGTCACGCGAGCCTCATGCGTGCGGTGTGTCCACCACTTTATGAGAATACACTGTTTACCATTGGCAGAGCATTTTGGAACATTTTTCTTGGGCGCTCTCCACATAATCAGCTGTGCTGCTCATCCCACAAATGCATGATTCTTACAAGTTGGACATCACTGTGAAGGTAAATAAACAGGCTTTCCAACGATGTGAAATACAATGACCATTAGCATTGATACAACAGAGAAATAATCCACCAAACACAAGTTTCCGAACTTTTTTTCCCCCAGTTTATAAAGTGAGAAAGTCTTGTCTTCTTCTTCTGTGTGTCTGTAGTTGAGCAGATGTACTGATCTTGTCGCTGCATGTCTCAACTCAGTGTCTCTTCCTGTAAACCTTGCTGTGCTGTCAGCCTCAGACCACTCCCTCCTCTCTCCCTCTCCCTCTCTCTCTCTCTCTCTCTCTCTCTCTGAACGGAAGAACACTCAACTCTTTTCTCTATTGCCATCAGATCATTTTGTTTTCAGGACTATGTGTTTAACAGAGAATGGCGGACTCCAACGCCATTGAGGAGCTTCAGTCGGAGCTCACCTGTCCGGTTTGTCTGGAGCTCTTCATCGACCCGGTGATCCTGGAGTGCGGACACCACTTCTGCCAGGTGTGCATCATCCAGTGCTGGGAGGCCAAGGCCGACGAGCTGTCGAGCTGCCCGAAGTGCAGAAAGTCCAGCGGGCGGAAACTGAGACCCAACTCTCTGCTGTGCAACGTCGTGGACAGCGTCCGCAGAGCCCGGGCCATGGAGACGGCCTCCGGGACCACCAGGAGCTGGTACTCGGCCCACCACGGGTCTCTGGAGGAGCCGGAGGAGAGGGACCGGGAGCCCGGATCCTCCATGAGCAGCGTGGCCTCCTCCACCAGCCACTGGCCGCACAGTGGGGTGGATATGTGCGAGGAGCATGAGGAGAAGCTGAAGCTGTACTGTGAGGACGACCAGCTGCCCATCTGTCTGGTGTGTGGCATGTCCAGAGACCACAAGACACACAATGTCATCCCCATCACAGAGGCCTTTGAGAACTACAAGGTATATTTTATTTTATTTATTTAACCTTTATTTAACCAGGTAGTACACTGTAAACAATTGCTGTTAATTCACAGCAGAATTTCAACATTATTAACCTGTTATTGCTAAAAACAGTGCTTTACTGTTAATACAAAAGAAAACCTGTTGTTTGTTTTTTAACTGAACTATAATGCATTATTAAGAAACATCACTTTACTGCTGATCAGCTGTCTAAAGTATCATCAGTAACAGCTTCATGCAGTATTGTTTTAATTCTGGGACCTGATCTTCACATGTGAAGCTTGTACATTGTACATGATTGGAAAATCAGTGAATTAGCTTTATTGTTCTTCACTCACATGTTGTTATGGTTTCATTCTGTGCTTGTAGCCAGCTACAGACAGACATTTTGGGAAAAGTGTCAACAAGTCTATTATAGCCTTTTTCCTAACAAGTGCCTTTAAAGGGACTGTTTGTAAGAATCTGAAATGCTTGTTAACAGCGACACCTGTGGCCGTTAAGTCAACGAAAGTCAGCGTCGGGCTCGCGCTTGTGCTCGCTCTACATAGACAACGACAAGCATCGCTCAAAACAGTGAGGCAACACACGTCAGTTAAAACCACAATATCACTCTATATTTCAGCTGCTTGGCAGTAATGATAGCTGACCAGACGAAGGTCTCTCCATGAGTCAATGCTGGCTTTTCCTGCTTCAGCCGAAGGGGTTGAAGCAGGAAAAGAAACGTTATCGTCTCCTGACTGCGCCCGCAGGGAGACATCGGCACCCGGTCGGAGACGATAACGTATCTCGCTGCGGAGCCCCGTCACTTCACAAGACACGGGAAACGTCTGTTGGTCTGGAGGAACTGCAGCAGTTATTTCTGCACAAACGTCCACTGAACATTCACTAGATATTCTCAGAGCTAAACCAACTCTTCTGCAGTGTGAAGTGTGAGCGCGCATGCTCGTCTAGAGGTGGAGCGAGACAGCGAGAACGTGCGCGCTGTGTGAGTGAAGGCAGAGGAGGAAAGACTCTGGCCACACGCGCTCGCGTATACGCTTAAAAAGTTACAAACAGTCCCTTTAACCTTTATTTAACCAGGTAGTACTCTTTGAGATTAAGAATCTCTTTTGCAAGAGAGACCTGGCCAAGACAGCAGCATTTAAACATACATTAAAGTTTCAGACGCCACAACATAAAACAAATGCAAAATAAATACATAGCATAATATCATACAAAACCCATTAAAATCAAGTGTTTGAAGCAAAACGTTAAAGTGAAAAAAAGTGAAAGTATATACTGGCTCATTGGCTCAGTTTCGTTCGATAAAGCTTAGTCTCCTTAGGCCCCAAATATGGCAAAAACCTAATCTTAAAATGAGGTTTAAGCAAATAAAGTACTTGGTGATATCATGATATCATTATTTGATTTATCACCAATAAACTGAATGTTTTAGGGAGTGCCATTCTGACACGCCTCTCCTTGTTCTTGGAAAGAAACTTGTCTCCAAGTTTGAAACACTCCCAAATGTCAAATTAAACCTAAGTTTTTATTTATAAAATGAACACATTGCTCTGGTATTCACAAACAAAGAGCTTTTCTTTCAGAGCAGACGCTGTGAAATGTTAGTTATTTTTTAAAACCAGACTCCCTGTTTGTCCCCGGCAGCCTTTTGGATATTTAGTTTTTTACAGGAATTCAGCAGAACAGTGTGAGCTCCTCTATAACTCCCCCACACTTTTAACCCTGCAGCTGACCATCACCAGTTTGTTTGAACTCACACTGAGAGGCCTCTGATGTTGCACTAACGCTGACTTTCCCCAGTTTGTTTGAATTTGTGGGTCAGAGCAGACTCATATGACTCCCATTAAATGTGTTGTGCAGAGCAGAGAGGCACTAATCTGATTTAGTGACACCGCTTCTTGTGATGTTTAGCATGTGATTTGTGTTTTCTCTGCTGCAGGACAAGCTGTCTGTCGCTCTGGAGAGGGTTCAGATGCAGACGGAGGAGGCCACTATCTTCCAGAAACTGACCAATGAAAAGATCCTCGTCATTAAGGTACTGATATGTGTGTGTATTTGTTTGTGAAGCGTTGTGAAAGACAGGAAACATCCTGGACATAACCCTTCCTGGCCAACATATAGTGTACGTGTGCTGTGAATAGAACCAGAAAGTCTGGTCGCTAAGCAACATTCACCCACATTCCTCCACCTTTACCTGTCTGGCAGATGTGAGTGATGACTAGTCAGTCCTCTTTATGACGGGTGGCGGTGACACAACAGGTTGTTACTCAGCCCTGTTTGTTTGGACGTGATGTTTCCCATGTTTTGCAAACGCAGAGAGGTACTTCTTGGAATTAAAACAGGTGGTTAATAAACAGTCATGCGCCGTCATGTCATGTTTGTCTTTCTCATGATCTCTTCTTTCACAGGTGACACACGCACAGAGTGTACAATAACTATACGCCACACACCCTCACAAAAAGAGATAACAGCTGGCTGAGTTTAGGCTGGGTCGCTTTTTCCACCACAGCAGCACTCACCCCAAACAGAGGTCTCTTTGTGTGTGTTTTTATAAATGTGTTGAACAGAGATATGAGTGTAGGATGTTTGCTGAGCTGGAGTGTTCCTGCCGCAGCAGATAACTTCACATATCTCTGCCACTGCAAACTGTCTTTCTCCATCCTGTCTGTCTCAACATGCATATTTTCCTGTGCGTTCCTTTCTGTCTCGCTGTCTGTCTGTTTGACCTAGTTTATGTGCACATTCATAGATTTTCACTTCTCTGTTTCTCTGTCGGTATGACAGGATGTGGGTCAACAAGTTTGAGCGGAAGTTTGCCAACCAGTCTTTTCCTGCAGATTTCTCTTTGTGTGTGTGTGTGTGTGCGTGTTTGTGTCTGTAAGTGCTCATTATTTTGCCTGTCTTTCTCTATCTGCCGGTCTTAGGAATAAATTAAGTATTTAAATCCTTTACTTGAAAGGGACTGTTTGTAAGAATCAGAAATGCTTGTTAACAGCGACACCTGTGGCCATTAAGTCAACGAAAGTCAGCGTCGGGCTCGCACTACATAGACATGAACAAGCATCGCTCAAAACAGTGAGGCGACACACGTCAGCTAAAACCACAATATCACTCTATATTTCAGCTGCTTGGCAGTAATGTTAGCTGACCAGACGGAGGTCTCTCCATGAATCACTGCTGATCCTAGTGTTGGCTTTTCCTGCTTCAGAAGGAACAGGGGAGACACCAGAGTTTTGGTCGGAGACGATAACGTTTCTCGCTGCAGAGCCCCGTCACTTCACCAGACACGGGAAACCTCTGCTGGTCTGGAGGAGCTGCAGCATTTATTTCTGCACAAACGTCCACTTTACATTCACTAGATATTCTCAGAGCTAAAATCTTTTGCAGTGTGTAGTGTACGCGCATGCACGTTAGAGTGAAATAGCGAGAACGAGCACGGTGTGTAACTGAAGGCAAGCAGGCAGGCAGGGAGGAGAAGAGCAGAGTAAAGCAGAGACTTTGGACCTGGAAACCAAAGCTACGGTCTCCCCCGCATCCTCCGACCGCGGCCAACACTGTTTTGCAAGACGGGCTTCACTAGATATAACTTTGAGGTTTTGGTGCTTCCGTGTAGTTTGTGTTGGAGTCTGAGTCTGAACAGCGTAGCCACACGAGCCCGCATGGGACACCGACCCGGGTGATTTATATGTGTAAGAAGTTACAAACAGTCCCTTTAAATAAAGGGGAACTTTTGTATTTTTCAACCTGGACCCTTTTTTCCCACGTTTTTAGTGTCTAAGAACAACAGTTTCTGAAACTGGTCCAGTATTGAGGTAGAGCGATGTAGATGGCAGCTGCTCACAGGCTGGTGCTATCAGGGCAAACTGGCACCGTCATTTACGTCGACTAACAGTGCTTGTTTTTGCCATGACAGGCTCCGATTGTTGTTGGAAACCGCAAATAGTGATTAAACGCTTATATGGATCAAAAAGCTTGGTACAGAATCATTCCTATACAAACGCTGTTTAAATAATTTGCTCATAGTAATCAAGTAATCCGCTTACATAGTTCATTTTGGGTCTTTTAATACATGAAAACTTTCCCTCGCCGTCCGGATACCTGTGTTGCTTACACATTGATATCATGAGGGGAAAAGGAAAGTCATTTTCTCTGAATAAAAAATGAATGCGCAAGGGGAAAGCACCTGTGGTTGAAGCCGCCCTCGTCAAGTGGATGTGATGACACCCCCAAACATAATGCCCCGAAAGTGAAACATTGACGATCCTCAACCGACTCTGCAGCACACATGAAGCCCGGCGCCCGTCTTGAGGGAAAAGGCAGAAGAATTGGCAGCGAGCCAGTAAATAGTGAAGCGGTCCATTTCATTACTTTGTATTCATGTAATAAATATACAAATTCAATTAGATGGTAACCTGCGTAAGAAATGATGCACAACAACAAACATTTGGTTCTAATAATCATCCGCTTACAGTGATCAATTTGACTCGGACAGACATGATCACTATAAGCAGTTGTATAAGTTATATAAGTGTTTGACATTATGTAAAGAGTCTCAAGGGGAAGTCTCATTGTGAAATCTTGCCAGTTCACGTGTTGCTGTAAGACAACGGTGGTATAGTGAATACATCCATGGTGGTAACACTGTGAGCGCCAGCCGGGCAGAGTTTGTTGTGTTGGAGTACAGAATATGCAGCTTAGTGTTATCTAAAAGATTCAATGTCATGGCTGAGTATTTAGTCTTACTCTTGTAGTTGGTTGAGGTGGAGATAATTTTAACTAACTTATATACTGTTTTTGTAGTTGTAACAATCCATCATATTTTACAAGCTCATAATGTAGTAATAATAATATTTTCTATATTAAATGTTACTGTAACTTGTAAAGTAACTAGTGACTATAGCTTTCAGATAAATGTAGTGCAGCAACGTGTCCTCATACAACGGTTCGTATGATATATCACGAAAAGTTATTCCTCATTTTTCGCGCGTTTTCCTACGAGTTTCCAGCAACACGTGACACACATGTCAATTTCTGCTCCAGTATTTTCAAAATAAACTTCCACCTTCACAGGAAACAAATGAATGATGTCTATTTCTTAGTTAGGCTTGGGCAACAAAACTACTTGGTTAGGTTTAGGAAAAGATCGTGGTTTGGGTTCAAATAACTCCGAAAGTGACATAACTAAAGTACGGAAGTTATGTGACAAATAAATTAATGTTGACTTCTGGTTTCACGGGTACAAACACCGGTCTACTGGGCGAAAGTCCGGTGTTTTTGGCTTTGTACTAATTAATTTCGTGGGATATATACAAATTACAGTGCATTACTTTTTGTAGGTATAGCTACGAACGGTGTATGAGACCAGCCTGAGTGCAGTGAAAAGTATAATATTTCCCTCTGAAATATAGGCTAAATGGATTAGAAGTATAAAGTGTCATGAAATGGAAATACTTCAGTCAGATACTTGAGTGCATGTACTTAATCACATTCTGCCACTCACTGAATATATATATATATATATATATATATATAT
>CAKAOI010000520.1:0-12894 GCA_916701655.1 Sebastiscus albofasciatus
GGCGATTAAATGTGTGCTACATTTGATCGAAACACTCGCTTTCCAGATTAGAAACAAGAGACACTTGCCTCCCACACTTTGGATCAATCTGCCCGAGGAAACCTGGCAGGAGAAATGTGTTTTATTACTTTTTAAAAACAGATTTTCTTTGCTCTAACAATCTGTTTTGACCACTTTTTTATGGTTTGTATTTTTATGTTTCTTATCCTGCTTTGGTGTTTCCTGGCTTGCCTCCATTGCTCTTGTTGTCTATTTTATCTAGTTGCTATATACTTTTTTGTAGACCACTTTTGTAGCCATGCTTTGAAAAACACATAGATAAAAATTTTATTTTTGTCAAGATTGCTAATAGGCAACTGTACAAACATGTTCAACTTCCACATAGTCCACATAGTTTATAGGCAGATATTTATATTATATACGACATTAAGTACGTTTTAATAAAGTCAACAGGTTGAAAATATCCCCTAAACACAATATGCAGCTCAATTCATACAGTTTAGTTTATAAACCATTTGTGCCCAAAGACTATTTTTAGTATGATAAGGAAAACTGGCATCACATTTGTTTTGATTGATCAAAAGTCTTGAAATTTGGTACAGATATTTGGGCAAGTATCTAACAGTATAACTTTGAACATTTTTAGATCATGTGAAAAACCACACTTTTATTAACAGTAAAATTAAGGACTTTTGGAAAAATTGTGTTTATTCAATTTTATATTATTATTATTATTATATTTTTTTACACTGTATATGTTTGCATATCTTTGATATTCAACTTGTTATGAGTTCATAGATTTTTTCATGACGCTCAGCACGACTTTCAACAAAGTATTTTTCTGCTCCAGTCTTTTCAAAATAAAACTCCATAGTTAGGTTTAGGAAAAGATTGTGGTTTGCATTAAAATAACTCCGCAAGTGGAATAACTTAAGTACAGAAGTTACGTGACAAATAAATCAACTTTGACTTCTGGTTTCACATGGGACACGAACAACGGTCTCCTGGACGAAAGTCCAGTGTTTTTTGACCCACCCATCCACGAATCAATACATTCAATTTATGCCTATTTCCTGAACTGCTGTGCGACAGGGCTGTATCATGCCATATCTAGTAGTTGGGCACATGGGACTACTGTTTTTTCCTAAAACATAATGGAGTTTATTGCAAAAACAGTCATCCCATCATGTGTCCAAATTAGTCCAAATACTATAAAACAGTATGATAAGAAAAACTCACTTTTCAGCCAAATGGTTTGACAGATTTTGAAAATATCTTCACATTTGTGCTTAGTTAAGCCCAGAAAACACTCCCACCAAAAGGAAATTAAAAATTTCAGTTGCGGACACAAATATGTTTGTGGCAAAAAAAAGCGGCAATACACATGAATAAATGTGGGTGAATATAAATACACACACATACACCACAGGGCGGTAATGAGGACCAGGGACAGACACCCGTGGGAGCAGGCTGCTCCGCTGCGTTCAGGTTATAAGGAGGGGCTGTTCTCCATTTTGGGGTTTCTGTTGGCCCTTGATGTGTTTCTCAGACTTTTCCCAGTTTTCTTAGCAGCGGTTTGGTGGAGGAAGAGGGAGGGATGGAGGGAGGAATGAACGCAGGTCGGGGAGGACTCGAGGGGGGCATTGAATGAATCCCAGCCGGATGGTAATAGCGGACTCAATGTTCTGGCCAATTTAGCCTGCTCTCTACCTTGGCCCCGCACAACAGTCGGCGAACAATTACTGATAGAGAGAGACAGAAGGAGAGAGGGATGAAAGAAGAGGAGAGGTGGAAGCATGCAGAGAGGAAGGATGGAGGATGGGAGGGGAGTAAAAATGAGAAAGACAGATGAAAGAAGGGGGGAGATGGAAGCGAAGGAGCGTCAGGAAAAGAAAGAAACGTGGCTCGGAGCAAATTGCGAGGCCGTAAATGAACGGAAAAGGAGAGGAGGGAAAAAAGAAATCACCAACTTTCTTCATGGAGAAACTTTCTAAGTCTCCCTCTGGATTCCACCCGGAAGGAGTGTGAATTTTAAGGCCATGTTGAGCTAACGTTGCACGGAGGTTGTGTGAGCGTTGCGCTCCTTCTCCCGTCCCGCCGCTCTCTCTCCCAGGATTAATTACCGGGTGTCAGTCACAGCTGACGGCTCTCCCACGCTCCCTTGCTCCCACCGGTGCATTCTGGGAGAGCGACAGGTACAGCCAAAGGTAGTTTGTGTGCGTGTGTGTGTGTGTGTGTGTGTGTGTGTCTGTGTGTGTGTGTATGTGTGTGTGTGTGTGTGTGTGGAATGCAGCGGGGAATACTGACATATTGTGGAATGTGTTTAAGACTTTGTACAGTCATATAGTTATATACCGCTGTCGCAACTCTGGTCACAGCAACAAACTGTAAGCATCCTGAGGTCATTATACGCACACTAACCAACACACGGATCTTAGTACATTTCTGAGGACATTACTGTCACATTAAAGGAATACTTCTTACATATCTAGAAATATATTTATTTGCTTTCTTTCCAAGAGTTACATGAGAAGATCGATACCTCCTCTAACTATGAAGCTGGAGCCAGTAGACGGCTAGCTTAGCTTAGCATGAGGGCTGGAATACGGACGTTCTGTGACAAAAACTACTTAGTTAGGTTTAGGAAAAGATGGTGGTTTAGGTTAAAATAACACTGGAAGTACCGTAACATAAGTACGAAAGTTACGTGAAAATTACATCAACGTTGACTTCTGGTTTCACACGGGACACAAACACCGGTCTCCATCCACCCCAACCTCCTACCTATGCGGCGTTCGCCACTATTTATACATGTTCGCAATTACGGGGATTACATACGAATTGATTTTGTGGGATACACACGAATTACGGTGCACTTACTTTTCGTAGGTATAACTACAAACGGTGTATGAGAACAATGAGCAATCCTCTCAGCTATTCCTCCGAAAGAAAGCGAATAAGCGTATTTCCCAACATATCAAACTACTGCCTTAACTCCCTAAACCGCCTCTATTCGTGTCTGTAATTGAGAAATAACTCTTCAATTGGGAGCACATTTTCATCTTTTTATCCCTGCGAGGAACAGAAGAACAAGAGCACACACAGTCTCAGACTGGAAACATTCATATTACCTTTGTCTAGTTAAGTTTCTGACACCGTGAGTCCAGATAACAGCAGAGTAATAGCTTTATGGTGCATCTCAGGCATTATTGCGCATTATTGAGTGTTGAAAGGGATTAGGGGTTAGTGGAACCTAGCACACTGACAAAGGCACTATTATAATGACGGTTGGGTGTAGGCACCTTAATTTAGAAACCCCATCTGTAACTTGTTCCCATTGTCTGAGAAGCAAACGGAGAGAATGAGGTGAAAAGGAAAAAGCGGGGAAAGGGGGGAGGCAGAGCTATAGCATCATTTTTAATGAGAATTTATTAATAGGCTTTCAACGAAGGCTGCGGTTGGTAAGGGGAAGTTAAGGGATGCTCATATTAACACGCTGTGTATCGTTTCATCTTCATGCTCGTGTCTTGTGCTGTTAGTGACACTTTAGGTCATTTTCAGTGAAGCAGACGCCATCCATTCCTGTCCCCTCCCTCCCTCCATCCATCCAGACCTGCTCCTTCCATACTAATCAGAGGCTTTCTGCTTCCTGGATGAACAGACGGTGTTTGTCTTCTCCTTCTGTCCTTTTCCATCTCCTTTCACAGCCTCAGCTTCCCCTCCACAGTCACCACTATCTGCCAGACTAACGCTGGCATACGCGAGTCCAGTCCGTACAGCATGAGAGTTTTTTGTGAAGGCGCGTGCATCACGGGTGAAATTGTACTTCCACGTCTCCATTAACGTGGCAACAAAAGCGCACTTATTCCTCCTCGGGCGACCGTGTGCACACACTGTCCCCACCGCCGCTCTCTGTGTCTCTGTGAAATCACTCATTGCCACTCGGCTCCTCCAAAAATAACACTGATAATTAATTTCCGTTGCGAAATGATTCGTCTGTGGACCGACTGGCTTTCATATTTCACCCTGCATCGATCCCCCCCAGCCCGCTCGCGTGCGCTTCATTAGTCAGAGAGAGAGCGAGCGAGCGAGACAGGGAAAACAGAGAGAGAGGGAGATGGTTAAGTCAATTACTGTCGCTTATGTTTGAAAGCAACGCAAAAAAACACATTAATTACAATAGAGCTGACATGTGAATTGAAACTGATGAGCAGGGGAGTTCGTGTCACATATCCGTGGAGCTGCTCCTCTTATAAAACGCACAGAGGGTACATCAGAGCAGGAACTTAATAATAACAGGGTCCAAAGAAAACTTTGTCTAAAGTTATTGAGTGGGTGCCATAAAGGCCGACTGTTAGCAGCGGGCTCGGGCGCCCTGCCACCTCCAGCTGATCCGACATATGAATGGGAAAGAAAGCTGGCGGCCTATTGGATTTCAGTTAACGTGCTGAATTAACTGAGGTGAAATTGGATCCTCCCTCGCTGTAATGGACAGGACATTAAAAGGGAACTCAAGAAGCCTCAGCTCTCAATAAAGGGACAACCCAGTCAATTACACATATACATCTTTCTTCTGTATGTGTGGAAAGAATCAGTTACCTGACCCATTGACTTTCTTTGCAGTATTCACCAAACACGTTTTTCTATTCTTTAAAAAAAACATGTGATCTCTTAAATAATGTCTCTCTCTGCTACCATAATAAATACAAGTGTAACTCTGTACCTGCTTAGCATTTGGCCTGTAACCACTCCTGTTAATAACATCAACTCTTTCTTCTGTCTTCCTCCTCCACAGGCCCTCCGTCGGCGCCCGCCCACCTCATCTCCAATGTGAATGAGACCTCGGTAAACCTGGAGTGGAGCCCGCCCCTCAGCATAGGGGGGCGCCAAGACTTGACATACAACGTGGTGTGTAAGCGCTGCGGGCCCGACGGCCGCCGCTGTCAGCCCTGCGGTAACGGCATCCACTTCAGCCCACAGCAGCTGAGCCTGAAAGGAACCCGGGTGTCCATCAACGAACTGCAGGCCCACACCAACTACACCTTCGAGGTGTGGGCGGTGAACGGAGTCTCGCCTCAGAGCCCCGGGCCGGAGCAGGCTGTGTCCGTGACCGTCACCACCAACCAGGCCGGTAAGACGTCCGATGATGGTTTGAGTGAGCGGGTGATTTGGGTTGTGTTCAAGATCGGATGTGTTTAGTTCCAACAGTCATAGGAAATCACCACCAACAAAGATTTGGTGACAAACTGCCAGCAGCCATGAGGACCAAAAATGATTTAGACATCTTTGCCCTGAAGTGCAGCTTTAGTTAGCTGATATTTCTTAATAATTATAATAATAATAATACAGATAATCCAATAGCTAGTCAAAGTGCTCCTCATAAGTGTGTGGCATTGATTAATTCAAGGATAAATAAGTGTTAATGTCAATCTGACTGGAAGTGGGGAACACTGATGGGCCTGTTACGACGCTGGGAAACAACGTGAAGGAAGAAACAAAGTTGAATCAACCCAGCTCAATCTTTGTTTGCTCTTTGTTTTCTTTTGTTTACTTAATAAATTCAAAGTGGTGTTGAGAGAGTCTGCTGGCTGAGAGACAGAGTGCTGCTGGGTGGAGGAGGGGCTTTTAAACTCAGGTACTCAGAGCAGGTGCCTCACATCAACTATGAGGACTGGTAGGCCAGACTGCAACCCGACTGAACAGACAGACACTGAGAAAACAATGTGGTGGGGCGTAACAGGCCCGATATATTGACATACCAATATCTTTTTAACCCTATTGGACATGGTGGATCCCAATGAAACGCTGCAGATTACATGATTTCATGCGAGATTTATGGATTTAGTTACAGAGAAAGTTATGAGGAAATGGGAGTAACTAAACATAACTGCTCCTTTCTGTTTCTGATGGGCTAGCTTGTGTCTGTAAAAAGTGTTTATTGGGACACCAACATATTCTCAGTCAACAGCTTTACATTAGTGCTGAAGTAATATAACACTATATGCAACCATGGCCACTATGGTTACCTGTAGCTATAGATAGCAGTCAATAGTTGGGCGATATGTTAAAATATCTGACCACCATCAGTCCAACAACCGGCGATTGAAGACATATTTGCGCAGGTGTGTGCAGGCCATTAAATTAGCAAAATAAAATAACAAAATTCACCTTAAAATAACCAACCAGTGAAGTGCTCAGCCTATAGCAATTGCCAAACCTACTAGTTAACTCTTTTAAGTGAAACAAAACCCTAACCGTGGATTAAATTCAAGATTGAAAGTTTGTTTGTTTGCGTGATATCGGAAGCAGCAGCTGATAAATACCAACCTGGTCTCACAGGAAGGCATATCGGCATTACAGGAACATTCCACGTGTCATGAGGATGCACTTAAGCCTTTTTGTGTGTTATTTGAACGCCACGCAAGAAAACTAACGTCTACAGTTGGGTTGAGGTAATAAAACCACTTAGTTATGTTTAGGATAAATGTCATAGTTAGGCTTAAAATAAGTACGTAAACTAGGTAAAGTATGTAACATAAATACGGAAAACGTGACAAACGTCACTAAAAAACACTAATGTAAATGTTACAAAACTAAACCCTCAAACACCATTTTCCTGGTTGAAAGTCCTGTGTTTGTCGCATGCAATGGAAGAGTGTGTTGGCAGAGAAGCTTTGTAGTTGTGTGTGTGTGGGGGGGCTAATATTTGATGCAGAGCACAGGTTCGTTACACTGAGCGCTTGAAGTAGTTTTTTTGGGGGGCGATCTGCGTGTCAAAACATGTTTATTAAAGCTGTAAATAATTTGAGTTAAGGCTGGATGATTACCGAGGAGGATGATGGATTCTCTGCAGTGGGAAATGATTTTCTGCAATATTTCACTTGAGTTTTGCATAATTAGGCATGAGAAGCCTAGGCTGCAGATAGGGCAACGTGCTATATTTAGCTCCCAAGCTAATGAATTAGATGAGTTGTATTGATCTGTGGAGGCTTCATTACAAATGCTGCTGGATCGTGTGTAATTATTCTAGTAGAACACACACCCGTGAATACAGCCTCTCCTCCAGAGCTGGAGAAGAGCCCTCTAGCCCGGGGGTGCGTTCAAAGCCTCCCGTTGTTTTGTCATTTAGCCATTTTGCAACCGGTTGTTGTGCAAATGGATTTTACGACCCTGGCCCTTTCTCTTCATCCCTCCCTGCTCTCCTCCACTTATAGCCGATCATTACCATGGTCTTCTTTACTGCTCTGTTCTTGGGTGGCAAGCTAAGTGCCTTTTTGTGTCCCTTTTTTTATCACTAATTTCCATCCCTGGGAAAAGCGAATATCTTGAATAGGGCTCGTACTGGCAATAAGGACACAGTGGCTTGATTTATCAGCCGGGGTCAGAGATGGAGATGAATGGATGCGTTGCCTGTGGGAGAGCTGCGAGTCCTGCCAGACAGGCATGTGGGAGCTGTAATGGAGCACACCCTGGAGTCCAGGCCGAGGGCTTGTGATCGCATGTCAGTACGGTCACTCCGGCGCAGAGTTGCGCAAAAAACTCCAAAGTGCACACTCTCACACATGGATTCAAACAAAGACATATAACACACACACACACACACACACACACACACAGCGATGTCCCCCTGAGGTTGCTCCAGGCTAATCTGCTGACTTCAACTTGTAAGATATAGATGATGTTGCCTTTGGCTCGTCACTGGTGCATGTTTCACAACTGTTCCCCAGGATTAGTTATATGAAGCCTGCAGCTGGAAGCTCTATTATGGTGTGTGTGTGTGTGTGTGTTTGCACATGTGCAGAACCGACTGCATGCTTGGCTAAAAGTGAGAAAATGTGTTACACAGAATGTTTGTACGCTCATGGATGGAGATGATCTACATTTGCCTCTCAAACAATGTCCTCTATGTGTCTCCGGGTTGTGCATGTCTCTTTTAATTTGCGTGCATGTGTGTGTGCGTTAAAGAGAATAGCTCCAGACTGATTGGATTTCTTCCTGCTAATGCTCGGTAGGGGCTTTGGAAGCTCTGGTTTCAGCCGCTGGTAATCCAGCCAGTCATCTGCGGCTGTCCCTCTCTCTGTATCGCCTCCCGTCATCCAGACACCGCGGATTACACATTTATTATGATAGCTTTATTGGGATTTATAAGTGCTGTGGAAAAGACACCCCTGCCACCGCCTTTCTATAAAAGTTCAGATTTCGGATAGAGAGGAAGAAGTGAGGTAGGCAGGTTGGAGAGTGAATATGTATTTTTGCGTGAGAGGAAAATGGATGAAGGTGCAGCGGAGAAACACGCCGGGAGACAAAAATTAAGACATGAGTCTTGCTGATTGCATGTGCATGCGTCTGTGACCAGGCATTCGTTAGTGTGTGTGTGCAAAGAGGTCAGATTCCGCGTCTAGCCATGAACAATTCCACCGTCGTAAATCAGCCGGGGTGTAACCCTTTCACCCGGCCTGCATGAGGAGAGGGAGGGGACACCGGGGGGGATGTCCAGGCTTTGAACTGACCCCTGGCTGTAAATGGGTGTTTTTTCCCCGTTTTATGGGATCAAGCACTTTGTGCGTGTGTGTATGTGTGAGAAAGGGGGAAAGAGAGAGTCGGAGAGAGAGGTGTTTATGTCTCCATACAAAATACTTGGCAGGCTTAGGTGACTAAAAGTGAATTAGTGCATGAGAGAGTGTGTGTGTGGGCACGTCTGTCAGCGCACACGTGTGTGAGTTTCCATCTCTCTGGCAAATCGGACAGACGTACATGTGGAAATGTGTTTGGGGAGATGGAAGTGGGCTTTATAGGCGTTAGTGGGGGGATCTCGTATGCAGGAGCCATTTTCTCGACACCCTGAAAAACGGCTCCCTCCTCGGCTATTTTTCCTTGGCGGCAGTGAAATCGAGTGACTCCAATCTGGCAACCAGGCTCCAATATGGCAACCACATGTGCACCCCGGCCCCTGTCTCTTTTAATGTCAAACTGTAATCGACCGCATATTCGCGCAACTGCTCACGCCGACCGCAGCTGCTCCTCGCAACACAAATACTTTGTGCTGAACATGCTCGCGAAGACAAACTCGCTCACTGAACAAACTGTGTTCCACGCAGAGACAAAACCTCACAAACGTCTGCAAAAAAACCCTCCACTATTGTCCCGGGGGAGCGATTCTTCAAACCAAACCAAACCAAACCCAGAACTCTGTGTGCCTCTGCCAGGTTTTTACTCATTATAATGTATGCATAGGTGGCATGATTGAGTTTGTAGCTGTCTGTGTGAGATAATGGGACTAGGTGTGTGTTTTTCTATGTGAATCTCTATCTTTCTGTTTGTGTGATGAGGTCCTTTGTATTGCTGGGTATGTGTGTGTTGCAAGCTGTGAAAGAGTTTTTTTGGAGCGCACAATTCTGAAATGAGATCTGAATATTCATTGCGTCTAACACTTATTATTCCACCAGCGTTTTTTTAGCCCACACGTTCAGGAGGCTGTAAGAAATTACAGATCTGCCCCACATATTTAAATTCATCTACAGAGGTGCCAGCGAGTCTAGCACGGTCGGCCCAGCCTCAGGTTAAACTTTTTCTCCATTGTCAGGTTTAGTCTTGCGTCAGCTCTGTACACATGGTGCACGCAAGGTTTTACAATATTTTACATTTCTCTGTGGTCAGTGTTCTTTTTAGGCATTCCTCTGACTGATTTATCTTCAAAACAAAAAGAAGAAAACTTGGCCTTGATGGATCATCTGTCTTTTGACTGGCTGTTAAACTTGCAGTCTCGCGTAGGGAATCTCAGAAGGGACCACTCAGAGAATCACTCATCTTTATCCTCACATTAGTCGAGGGAAAAATAAAAAACGCAACAAGAGGAGGCGAACGCGATTAAATCGCCATATCTGTCATCTTTGGAGGGAAGATGGATGTGTGGATTACCTCGGGGCCGCGGAGGCCTGCGACCCCACGGGGGTTTTCTTTCTGAGTCAGAGCGTCCCCGGTCAGCCCCAGGAGGGCCTTCAAATTGGCTCTCGCTGCCGGGTAAGATTGATCGGAGGGATACAAATGGCCGCCATCTAATTGTTTAACGGAGACGCAACACATTAGGCCAACAGGATTACACAACCTTGGGTTAATCTATTTACCAAGAGATGTCTGCAATCCCATCCCTCTCCCTCTCCATCTCCATCTCAGCCCCTACCAGTCACAAACCCCCCACCACCCTCCAGCAGCTTCTTCACCCCGTTGAAATTCAATCCGAGGCTGGTGCTTGAATTCCAGGCCCGTTTGAACTCAATCCCCGGCTAAAAGCAGGGTTTTGTTAGCGTTAGCTTGCAGGCTAGGCTCCCTGGAGCCCATGGTCAAAGTGATGAGAATGTATATAATGTCATAGATAATCCAATCATAATCGGTGGGCCGTGAACCCCTCATTAATCATCCCACTGTAATTTTTTAAAAGGCAGATGGTCTGGAACGAGTAAGGTTACAGTATCACTGAGGACCAGAGGTCAAAGACTTACTCCTTGTGAACTTGTAAGAGCAGACGCACAAATGAAACGCTACCTGGGCATCAGTGGAAATGTTTTTTATGTGTGGTGCTTTGTTCTGGCTCTGTGGAGACTGAGGTTGTTTGGTTGTTGAGGGTACTAGTGATGAATGTAGGGGGGGTTTAAGGCCCAGACGCACCAAGCCGACATCAAAGAACTAGCGGCGATGAAGGCCGACCGTTGCATTGCCTCTTGTCGCCTTTGTCTTGGCCGACAAGTTGCATTTGAACACACTGCAAAGACGACAGACAACGGCCAGTTAGCGCGTACGTTCTGCACCTGCATGAGATGAAATAACTCTCCCTACCAGCAGGTGGCGGTAGTCTGTAGTCACCTTTTCAAAAAGGGAAACCGGAAAACCGAGGACGGCGGATATACAAGCCGTTGTTATGATACGTACTGTTCATGAAACAAAGCGGCGTTTGCCGACCATTTTCACACCACTCTCACTCACCACTTAGCTTCATTCCAGATGGCCATGTCGCTGTGAAAATATGTATTTATGTATTGGAATGATCAGATGAGATGTGTAAATGCTAGGACCCCCAAACTGCTGTGTGTGTGTGTGTGTGTGTTTTTCTACCTGAGTTGTGTGTTCATCCGTGTAACCTATTGTTCTTTGCTCTATAACTCCACCTGCTCCATCATATATCCTCTTCTCTGCTCAAAACTCAATCTGTGCACGAGGGTTTCGCTGTTTACAACACTATCTCTCTGACGCCCATGGATTTCTCTTTCCAGCGTCAATAGCGTGTATGACCCAATTTTAGTGTTGTCACACTCCCTGAAGATAGAGGTTTGATTTGTGCAGCGGTGACACAGCGGAGGGAGGGGACGAGTGTAAGCCATTATCTGTGCTTTAACCTTCACATGTTAAAGGCGTCTGAACGCAGATAGCACGGCTGCTTGAAATATGGCCTCATTATCAGCTGCAGCAGAAAGGGCTCCAGATAAGATCGCTCACTGGAGCTTTAATGAAAACCAATTGATTTGCTCTCTTGAAGACAAAAAAAAGAGGCGTTGAGCTCATTTCGAGCGTTCCGAGGCGGACTTTGTAGCAACGCAAGGTTTCCCAGGGTGACCTGAGTATCTGCAGAAAATGAAGTTAGACATTATTTTGCCAGCTTGTAGGAAAAGTGGCTGAGACGCTAGCGTCAGCCGAGAGGAAATTGGATCACTTTTATTGATGCCAGCCATTAGTTCAGAAGGAGAGTATTGCCATACACTCTAGCTGTGGTGATTCAGCTGTGTGGCCATACAGCTCTGACTGTAACGCCTCCGATTTTGAATGGAAGCCAAATTCAAAGACAAATGGAAGTGATTGCCTTGTGGCCTGGCCCGCTGTTTAACTTTCTCAGCGGGAGAACACAAAACAGACTTGGTGTCTCCAAGGCTGAAATAACATCGAGGACTGGGAGAAAACAGTGGGCTAAAATTGTCTTTTTCTTTTTTTTCTGTCTCTCTTTGATCCTCTCACTAGCTCCTTCTCCAGTGACTTCCATCCAGGCGAAAGATATCACAAGACACACCATCTCACTGGCCTGGCAGCCACCGGATAGAGCCAACGGGGTCATCCTGGAGTATGAGGTCAAGTACTACGAGAAGGTGAGGGGTCCTATGGGAGATGAAGTTCCTGCTGATGAAAGAAAATAGACTGTAAGAAAGCCACATCTGATTTGTTCTCTCTCTGTTTCTGTCTCACCATCTGTCAGGACCAAAATGAAAGAAGCTACAGGATCATAAAAACCTCGTCGAGGAACACGGACATCAAAGGTCTCACCCCCCTCACCTCCTACGTGTTCCACGTGCGCGCTCGCACGGCGGCCGGCTACGGGGAATTCAGCGGCCCGTTTGAGTTCATGACCAACTCCGGTGAGTTCAGCCACTCTTTCTCCTCGATGACGTCAGTGCACCGCAGAGCCCGAGAGGCTCGATGCCAGCTCCATCACGCCCCCGTTTCTGCAAAATACTGGGATGATAGCATCTTTTACGAGTTTGTCTCTTTCATTGTAGAGTCGTTAATCAAAATAGCTGTCGTCTATAAAAGATAAATGATATTTTGCTCCAGCACCTGACTGGCAACTTGAGCAGTTTCCATTATTCAAGTTGCAATGAGTCTCAGTGGGCGTGCCAGAGAAGGTTCAACCACTGAAGAATGATACCATTTTCTGAGATTTTTAGTTGGAAGCTGCTGATAACTACTTTTTGTTTCTCGTGTTTCCATCAAACTCTAAAACTTTATAAAACCCAAGGATAACAACACTAACAGCAACCACGTGTGTGGACTCTGATCAGAAATTGAAACTACGCCCACTGACTGACTGATTGATAAAACCAGAATGTTATTGTTTATTCCACTGGAGATCCC
>CAKAOI010000521.1:0-14975 GCA_916701655.1 Sebastiscus albofasciatus
ATATCTCTTGAAAGCCCACTTGGCAAAAGCCACTACATAAAAATAGAAATAGAATGGTGACACACTCATCAATAACATATAATTGATATACATTTTCTATAGCCTCTATTGAGGAAAGATGTAAATAAATCTATGCTTACAAACTGTTCAATATAACCCCATGAATGCTCTGTGGCTTGTGGGCTGAAAATACCCAGCACTAACAAAGAGCACGGGAAAAAAAATCGAAAAAGTAGAGGGAATCAATCGCATTCAAAAGTATAATTAAGAGCTATGACCTTGTAAGGCAGTAAAAACTTTTTTTCCAAAGTGTACAGTGAAAATGACATAGAGAAAAATCATAGAAAAATGTATAACAAATATAGTAGAAAAATGTGTTAAGATATCAAGAAAGACATGTAGAAAAATAGATGTATTATAGCTGAAGCGCGTTCGTTTGTTTGCCCAGAATAAACTAAAAAAAAGACTCTTTATCTGTGAGTGCCGGTGATTTGTTTCCTTCTATTATAGTCACAGAAGCCCACAGATTTGCCACCACAGATTTAACCAACACAATCATCTTCATACATGAGGAGATGTTTTTTCTGCTCTTTTGGAAAATCATCTCTCCCGTTTATTATTGTGCTTGTTGAGCCTGATTGTTCAGTGAGCCTGAGGCAAGCAATTTGGATATCGCTGAATATATTTATTAACCACGCACACAATCCTGTGACCCTGAAAGGTCAGTTCCTCTCTAAGCTGAAGGATGCAGCAGGGTTTTTTTTATGTTTTTTTCCAATATGCATTCATGAAATTATGCTTTCCAGGATTATAAAACCATAAAGGATATGTTAGTGAATGAAGTAAACATACATTTTGTGTTTACCTCAAGGCTTTATGACTAATATGTATATTACTGTAGTTTTGAGGCTGAACTGTCAATACAGTCAACGTTAGCTTTTTACATCTGTCGATTGCATTCACTCTTCAAAAATCCTAAAAGTGGTGTTCATTTGTGGAGATTATCTTAATGAACAAAACGTGTAAGTATCATAAACGTTTGTTTGCCACAGAGCTTATTTTCTGTAATAATCCAAATCCAATGGAAAAATCCCATAGGCTTTTTGTCGGGGGAACCAAGGCAAATCTAACTTCCTGGTTGACCTAATAAAATACGTCACCCCTGCTGCACTCTATTATGTACATTACTAACTCTGTGCAGCTGTTATATTGGCCGTTTGTGGTTAATAAACAAAATAGATACGATCCAGCAGTCGGATTTCCACAATTTACAGAAACTAAATTGAAAAAACAAATATTTTAAGGACTATTTGATAGTCAAAGGCCATTTTTTAAGAGTGAAGTCAGACTGAAGTAGCAGTAAGTAATCATTTCAGTTAATCCACAGCATCAGATGAAAAGAATGTGTGAATGTGTTGGAACTGGTGGAGTTGAGTAGGAGAAGCCGTTTGGTCGATGATGGAAATTGTGGTGTAAAGTTTCAGTCGGGGTGGGTTTGCCGCTGTGTGACTCATCACATCACATCACATCACCATCATCCCAGAATACTGTTTTCCCATTTGGGTGTGTGCATGTGTGGGTTCTGCCTATTTGTGTCAGCCCCACCATCACCACCACCACCAACCCCTCCCTCCAGCATCAATCTCACTCACTCTTTGATGACTAATATATGAGATCTGCACATTTATAATGCAACAGATAGCATGGACAGAGAGGGGGAGAAAAAATCGTGACGTACCCCAAAACGTGATTGACCTTGTATATAGTGTGATTATGCATTATATGAGTTCATGAAGGTGCACATGAATATACAAGTATTTTGAAACCCATTCCAATAAAAATCTAATTACAGAAATGTCACAAGAAGTGAAGTGGGCATATTTAATGCGCACTCTCAAGGTTTTTCTCTTCCCACATTTGAATTAACTGCTGTGATGAAGGCTCACTCATTAATACACTTTTGAAGTGATATACTCTGCGTGAACACCCGCCTCATTTCTTTCAATGGATCCTCAAATTACCCTGAAGTCTTTCAACTGCGTCTCATCCTCCTAGCATTAGCTGTAGGCAGTGGCATAAATGCTAAATGCTGAACCAAAACAGTAACGTTGAAGGCCATAAAAACTAAAACAAGCCAGGTGATAATTCCCTGTGGGTTCATCACAACGACTTCTTTCACATTACACATAGTCATTCACTCCTTTGTTAAAGCTTGGGTCGGTAATGTTGAGAAACTAGCAAGAGTACGCTATATTTAAAAAATGATCCAACCAAAAAACCCAGCCCAGTGTTGCCAACTCTTCAGCTAGCACTAGCTCCAAATGTCCCTAAATCTAACAAGAAAGTCAGCATAGGTGCCGCCAAAGAGAGCAAAACAGAGATCTTCGAGATTGTAAGACAGACTGTTCTCATAAACCGTTCGTAGCTATACCTATGAACAATAATGCGATGTAATTTGTTTCTATTCCACAAAATCAATGTGTATTTAATCCATGTAATCGTGAACCAGGAAGTATAAAGAGCAACAAACGGTAGGAGGAGGTCCGGGTGGATGGGTCAACGTTGATTTATTTGTCACATAAATTCCGTACTTAAGTAATGCCACAATTTTAACCCAAACCACAACCTTTTTCTAAACCTAACCAAGTTGTTTCCTGTGAAGACGGAAGTTTATTTTGAAAAGACTGTAAGCATGTAACATGCAGGATTTGACGCGTGTTGCTGGACATTCGTAGGAGAACGCATGAAAAATGTGGAACAACTTTTCATAACATATCCAGCGTCAAAAAACTATACTTTGTCGCAGCTGTCGGCATTTGATACCACCGCACAAGGCACCCTTTAGCGTCCGTATGAGACGCACCGGGCTTTCCATTAACTACAATGTAAACCCATCCACGTTAATATTAAACGCTTAGGGAAAGTGTTGTGGTGACATAGTTTAAAGAGCGAAAGAGACACATAGGGCGGGGGTGGAGGGGAGGTGGATGGGTCCAACAAACACAGGGCTTTCATCCAGGAGACTGCTGTTCGTGTCCCTTGCTCCACGTTACAATCAGCTGTTTGTTCGTGTCCCGCGTTCACAACGTTCAGTGTCATTTTCACAGTACAAACGTAGTAGTTTTAAGCCCAGTCAAGTTTTTTTTTCCTAAACCTAACTAAGTGGTTTTGTTGCCTAAACCTAAGCAAGTGTTTTTGTTTAATTCACAACATTAAGCATATGTTTACCGCAACCAAAAAGTGACACCGAGAGGTCTGACAAAGCGTCAGTATGTGACGAGTTGGGATGAGAACTTGATGAGATATCATATCATTGTATGAGGATACGTTGCTTTAATATATCCAATTTAGCAGAAACGCAATAAATCCTTACCTTTGAGGAAATGGAAGCGTCTGAAACATTTGGCATCTCTAATTAACAAATGACTAATTGATTATCAAAATAATTGTTGGATGTTTTTCTGATGATCGACTAAGCAATTCATTGACCAATAGTTTCAGCACCATTATTTTAGTGCAACTATCAGTCTGATACTACTTAAATCGTGAATTTGTATCATGGTGTCCAAACTGAGTGCAGGTGGGTTTATCCTCAAGTGTCTTCATGTTTGTGTCCACAACTAGCAGTCGCTGAGCTGTCCACTTAAAACTCCTCCAGGTATGAGCATTAAAAAAACCATCCTCTCTCTTTCAGTGTTTGCTAACAGTGAATCTGATCCTGCGTGCACACACATACTTCTCCCTCTCTTTATCTTGATGAAATATTTTTCTTTTTGGTTCTTGTGAAGCCGTAGGCCGCATTTGGCAGCCAGGGCTTTATGATTCAGAGAGCAGAGAGACAAGCGCCTCTAGGCAGAGTGCAGTCGACTCAGATCCTTTGGTTGGAAACAGTCATGGTCTTTTATGTCATTTTGCTGTGAAATCTGTGAAACCATAGGTTGGTGCTTCTAAAACAACATCTGCCGGCTTTCCAGAGAACATCCTGTTGCTTCCAACTGTTTTAACTGGAAATATTTAGAATACAAGGATGCCGGTTTATTGCCGAGATGCTGCTGCAGTTTCATGACTTGAATTTGTTAGCACTGCTAAAACATCACATCTGTGTGTGTGCAGTTTGTGTGCTTAGGTGTGTGTGTGTTCCTTTGTGTGAACACAACTCTCCACTAAGCCGTGTCCTCAGCGCTTAGTGTACACCGACCACTTAGCACATGATAGGTTGACCCCAAAAGGTCACAACACAGCGTGTATCCATGGTGACAGCTTTGCCAGTAGAAAAACGAGCTGGGATCAGAGCTGCGAACTGATCTAAATCGGTACTCAGATCTACGTGTGCGACCAAATAAACGCGCAAACATATGCACACACACTGCTGTCAGGAGGATGTTGGAAACGAAGGCGGAGAATGAGTTAAGGTGGAGAACGAGATGGAGGAAGTATAGGGAAAAGGTTTAAGTTTAAACTGCTGGGATCCTCTATTCATTCTTAATTTTTATCCTCACTGAGCTGCACAGAGCGGAGGGACCAGCAGACGCGTTCGCTTCACATCCACATGGGTTTTTTATAGACTTTGGTAATTGAAAAGACGTGTCAACTCTTTCCCAAAACCCTCTTATTCAAAAACGATTTTACTGTTCCTCTTAGTGAGCTCAGCAACTGGGCGAGCTTAGCCATGAGACTGGATAAATACTATAAATGGATGTTAAACCAGGGAGTCAAAGATAGAGACTCATTTTTCAAGCTTGCTTTCGCAATGAATGTGCATTGTGTCGACATGGTCGCAATTAACTGTTTGGCCTCTAAGGTTAATCCAAACATACACTACAGGAAATATAGTTCTGTTTGTAAAACGTTCATGATTGCATTCACTTTAAATAGCTATGTAATTAAAATTGTATAGATTATATAAAGACATGTCTTCACTTTATATGAATATTACTTATGCGGATAATTGACAGCAGTTGAGTTTAATCAAGTGTGCTATTAGTATGCTTTTTTCAAACTTAAACTAAGAGAGTAAACTTTCTGTTTACTTTTTATGTACTTATCAGAGATATACTCAACAAAAGTATACTTAAGTATACTTGGCTCATACTGACAAGTATACAGAAAAGTCTAAGTATACTGTGGCTCAGAGCAGGTGGGTAGGACAGGTGGTCCACCAATTGGAAAGTCTTTGGTTCGGTCAGTGGCCGGCTGCTCTGGTCACATGTTGAAGTGTCCTTGAGCAAGACACTTAACCCCAATTTGCTCCCGAAGGCTGTGCCATTGGTGTGTGAATGAGAATTAAGATCAGATCCTGATGGGCAAAGTTGGCGCTTTGCATGGCAGCCTCTGCCATCAGTGTATGAATGTGTGAATGTTGATATGTAAAGCGTTTTGAGTGGTCGGAAGACTAGAAAAGCGCTATATAAATGCAAGTCAATTTACCATTTACCATTTACTTGGCTCATACTGACAAGTAAACAGACAAGTCTAAGTATACTTGGCTTATAGGCCTACTTATACTTAATCCTTTGATCGAGATATGCTTAAGAAACGTATAATAAAAGTATTCTTGCCTTGTAGGCCTAGAGAAAGGTATACTTGGTTTGTAGTTGTGCTTACGTTTTGATAGAGTAGCCTATTAAAGTGGTTGAGAGTTTGTAAAAGGATGTTTTGATATGATATGCATGCGAGTTCAACACATTTTTTTTTTTATCTCACCACAAATCATAAAGACAAATAGCAAAAGGAGCAAGTCTCTTTCTGTAATACACACATCATTGGCTAAGTGCTATAAGTCAAAGTATACAAAGTATACTTTCATGAACTAAAAAGCAGAGGTGCTTACAAGTCATTTTTGGCAAGTCCAAGTCAAGTCTCAAGTCACTGTGAGTGCGACTCGAGTCACAATCTGTGTATGTACAAGTATACTTGCAGGATAAAAACTATTAAACTGGTAATTTACTGAGAGTATACTTAAAAGTGCACTTTCACAAACTATAAAGTGGGCTACAATTACAGTATATACAGGTGTACTTGCAGTATACAAACTATTAAACTAGTAGTTTACTGAGAGTATACTTTAAAAGCATGCTTTCATAAACTAATATGTGGGATACAAGTATATAACTAGCAAACAGTATACTTAAGTACATACTATACAATACTACAGGTATACTGATAGTTTGCTAGTTTTATATTTGTATCCCACATATTACTATTACTATTCTTATACTTAAAGTACACTTAAAAGTATACATTAATAAATTAAAAAGTGGGCCAATTTAGTCTCAAGAAATATTAAAGTAGTACACTTACAAGTATACTGCTAGTACATTGATATTAGTATACTTACAAAAAAAGTATACTTGGGAAATATATACTTGAACTTTACTTAAGTATACTTCATAAAATAAACTTGAAGTATACTCCTTTAAGGACCTGCCCTCCTCACTGAATCTGGATCACAATCAATCCCTTAATTATTCCCCGCAGGAGATGGCCTCTGTTTATGCCATTTTGAAAAAAGTGTGTTGTATCAATAAACAAGCTCACGCAGGAAATCATCTCACCACAAGGGCATAACATTGTGGATTACTGTCAGAGAAGGCAACAGTGTTTAGACACACACACATTTTACAGCAGGATTTGCTATGCACCTGATTTAAAAGCAGATGTGTTTTTTTCCCCAAAACAGTTTATTTTGAACTGCATATGAACTATCCTCCCTATCAAACCATAAAATATGTAATACGGTGCCTCTGCATCCAATATGTACTAACAAATGTGCCCCTTCCCCATCATTTTTAGAGGTAGGTGTTTTGAAAGGTTTGTCTTTTTTTAGATGCAGTGGTTGTGAAACCTCTATAATCCATTTACATCGAAGTGAGGATTTGCCACCCGATCCTGTTTCACTCTTTTTCTCTCTTGCATAAAAGAAGAAGAGAGTGGGATCTCTCTCTCTCTCTCTCCCTCTGTCTCTCTCTCTCTCTCTGTCTCTCTCTCTGTCTCTCTCTCTCTCTCTGTCTCTGCCACTCTGATTGCCAGGTGAATGAGTCACCCTGTTAAATAGAACATCTGTGTGCCACATTATCAGCTGTGAAAACAACAGCTGGCTAAACCCTAAAAACAAAATAATCACATAACATAATGAGGGTTGCACAAATGAGACGAGGTCGTCAAAATTATCAACAGGGAGCGTTCCCTCCGGACCTTTTAGTCACAGGTGGCTGGTTTTACTGATGAAAGCTGCTCTCGTTATAGAAAAACATCTCAAATAAATGTACATGGCTCCTTTCTATGTTGTTGTGATAGAAAACTAATCATGCATTACTACTAAAATAAACGAAATATCTAACACCTATTGCCTCGGCTGGAATTACTCACGCGTGCAAATAAGACAATTTAAATGTATTTTGTTTAATTTACTGTATGAATAGCTTGCCACTGTGTTCCTTACACTGTATGTTGTCCAATAAACTTCAGTAAAGTTTATTTGTGAGTGAAAGTATAGTAGATTTGGCTCCATAATTGTTTATGATCTAATGATATGGCAGGACATACGAGCTGTTCGAGGTTCTTCTCTAACATCAGTTTGGATAATCAGATGGATCCCAAAACTACAGCAGTATTTTATAATCAATTAAAAAAACATATACAACTAATTGTTCCCCAGTAACACCAGTAGGCCTTCACTACATTATATTATATTATATTATATATATTATATATATTATTATTATTATATATTGTACTATATTAATAATAAAAAAGTACTCCATATTAAAAAACAAAAAGCATTTTACATTGTAATTTCCCAAAATATTTTTGTCAATGTCGTGATTTTTTAAAATAAATGATACCATAACTTATTTCATTGCAATATAAACACTGTTACCAAGTTTTCCCATTTGTCCCATATGTCCTAAATGTACGCATTCATATAAAAAAAATGACTTACAGTATAGATATATAGATCTAAGACCTTCTTAAACACAAACCTCTTGTGTTCTGGTGCCTTCAAATGGGGTCACAAATCATGTTCATGAGAAGAGTCCATATGAACGCCTCCCTCTTGTGGTATTCACAACCTCGTAAGTGGAACGTTTCTGAAAGTTCCGAGTTCACGATTTGTGACGTGTTTGTTGACGTCGTCAGAAATGGCGGAGGCCTTGGAAGTTCATTTTCCAGTGCATAATGAGTTAATATGTTGTCATTTTCGTCATGTATTGTTTTTCTTCATAATTTCATAATAGAGCTGAGGAAGATGTTGATATTCCCAACAGCCTCATCTTTTTCCTCTGTCATTATGTCTTTGTTAATTACTGCAATATGTTACCAGCTTGCTAGCTTGCTAAATTGTCAGCCTCTGTGGCTTCTAGACGCCGACAGTAACAATAATATTGCTCAGAGTTCATAGAGCTAACGAGTTTCATTTTTAAGGCACCATTCTTCCCTTACTTACACATTTGTCCTGGTACCTAGTATAGAGTATATTGCTAAATAATTATACTGTAATGTGTTGGCTGTAATCCAAACCTACAACCAAAAACTTCAACCAATCATTTTGTTAGTTTTTCATTACAAATTTCTTGTAGTTATTCATTTAGACAACATAACATCAAATTATTATCACACATTTTGAGAAACTAAAACAGATGGTTTCATAGTGAGGAGAGCACCCAGCAGGTTGTAGAGTTTCCAGAAAGTGGCCATGTGCACAGTAAGTATAAGTAATTACAACCGACTATTGACACATCAAACATATAATTTGTTTTGAATTAGCGAGCTGAACGGTGGGCCGGTTGCCACAATGTCAAAACTCAACAGTTAATTTTGTTTTCATGTGGAGTTTTGGTAATGCACACACTGTACAGCCTGTTGATACTGTAACTGGTAAAAAAAAAAAGATTGTAAATCTGCAAAAACTGCACTACATCATAACTAATTGAGATATCATATTTCTCCACTAAAACTTGATGATAACACAAGTTGCTGTGCGATTTGTGACACAGCCTACCCAGTCGCTTTAGATTTCCCTCTCTCTGGATGACTCGAGGGATTTTCGGCCAGCTAATTTTGTGCTGGCCGAAACACAAATGACTAAAATAAATACAGTATACTGCATAAAAGTACTAACAAGGGAGCAGAAAATAAGAATGTCTCCAGGTTTTCTTCTCAGAAAGTCTGCTCCAATAGATTATCAGGTCAAGAAAACAAAAGTATAAAGTTACAGACGCGTTACAATAAGGCAGAAACTCAAAGAGGGTTAGTGTGACATCGGGTTTCATTGCTTCATTCATTGTTGATCACGTGAAGCTTTAAGCAACAACCTAGAAGATCAGATAACCAGTCTGAACATTTCCACCTCAGTATTCCCACTGTACCCAGGCTTCTTAAACTCTACATACCTGTCATCGTCTGTGGTCAAAAGTGAACATTTATGACATAATGAATGCTTAAAATGTATCACTTGGCTCCTTTTTCCTCTCTATGTAGCTGTTTATAATGAATGAAAACACCACACCATGTTTGGAAGCAGCAGACTGCAAACATGTATTTAAAACTAGGCCTATTTCTCTTGCATCAATTTTATTGACTCTGTAATTACTTTAGGCCTGAATGTAGGTCATATACTCATAATAGCCTGCCAAACTGTGGGAATATTAAAATCCCTCATCACTTTCAGCAGCATTTCAGTGTCAAATGCCTAAAAACCACATGATACATTTTTTTTTTGAGTGCAGCAAAACCATCTTATAATTTTACTACATCTACTCCTCTACAGACTGGAAGCTCAATTACTATTTGTCAGACATGAGTTTCTCTTTAGATGAACTTTATGCTCCCTCACCATTTGAAAAGGCCACCTTTTTAAACCAGTATTTTTATGTGTCTATACTCACAGTTAAAAGAAAAAGAGAATAAAGACCATGTACGGATGTAAAGGAGATGATTAAAGTGACTACAGTATTACGGGCTGTTAAGGGGTTGGCTTGCCCTCATTGTGTCGGAGCAAGTACAGGCAAGCTTTTAGAGTCCACTAGAGGGACTACAGTGTTAGAAGGGAACTCCACTGATTTTAAACATCAAAGTCTGTTTACAGGTCATGGGGAGTACTGCTGGATATGTGGAAAAAAGATGTTGTATAAAGCCTTTTGTGGCTCCAGAGGCAGCTGTGTGAAGTCTGATAAATTGCCTCAAGTTATGTCACCTGAGGGACATCAGTCGGGGCTGAGAACTATGTGTTTGAAAAAGAAAAAAACATATTTTTTTAAGCTAGCAGCTTGAGGCTACATTCGCAGTGGGCTTCCTCCGGGAACTGAAAAGTGAAGCCAATGCAGAAGTGCCTTTAAACTTGCATTCTTTCTAACAGCCAGCAGGGGGCGACTCCTCTGGTTGCAAAAAGAAGTCTGATTGTATAGAAGTCTATGAGAAAATGACCCTACTTCTCACTTGATTTAATACCTCAGTAAACATTGTAAACTTGAGTTTATGGTCTCAATCGCTAGTTTCAAGTGTTCTTCAATACAGCATGATGTTCATTTAGTAAATTATGGTCTCATTTAGAGTCAGTATTTTAAGTTGTACTTAGCTCCACCCTCTCGTGTCACTTCTGGTTGCAAAAAAAAACCAAGATGGTGATGGCCAAAATCCCAAACTCGAGGTTTCAACATGGCAACCAATGGGTGACGTCACGGTAAATACGTCCACTTCTTATATACAGTCTATGGCCACTACTAGCGTAACAAACCTGAATCTCTGTCTGAATGTTGCATTGTGGGTAATGTAGGCCCCAAGTTCTGACAAGGAAGGAGAATGCATGGAATAAAAAAGGATCCTTTTTTTTAATCTGTCCATCGTGAGTATAGTAGTGGTATAGGAGTGCAATGCTAAATCGGTGGAGTGCTCTTTTAATGACTGTACATCTTAATAAAGCCTAACTGCTGCTACTGAAGGTGTTGCCACAACAAGATCCTTTTGGGGAAACTACAGTCGTTTACTCAACACGAGGCAGTTTTCCCCCTCCAGATGTTTATAATAGTACAGTGAGCATACCCGTCTTATTCCTCTCTGTTATGTGTTTACCTGCACACACATTGACTGTTCCGTCTCCTCCTCCAGTAGCTGTTTGTGTGTGCTGAGTGCACATATGGGCTAAAGGTCGTTTCAGGCTGCCAGAATATAACTGTTTAGAATATGAGGAACACACGCACTCACACGCAACACATGCCATTTCCATTCTAAGATCAGATATCCAGAAGTTGAGTTTCAGAATAAAGGTCTTTTTCTGATGTTGCATTTAATACAACCCTTAAAAAAGCTGGCTTCCTGTATTGTGTCATTACTTGAGTTCTCACTGGGAATGTCAGCAACAATAGGCTTCCCCTTCTCTGTCACTATCCCGGCATCATGATGTAGTAAAACCCATTTTTCTTCATGTCGCTGCCTCTCTTGACCCTCCTCTGAACCATCAGTCTCTTTCTCTCTTTTTGGCTGTATCTGATTAAAAGTAACCCTACCAGTGAATTCAGTGCTTTGCTCATGGGGAATGTAAACAGCGCCGGCTCCACCTCCGCTAACCTCATTCCCTGGTTGCACTGAACTCACCGACCGACTGGGTGTCCTGGTGTGACATGTGAAGAGCAACTTTACGGCTCTTTTCAGTTCTTTTTTTGACGATAGATCTATTATACTGAGTCTGATTAACTCAACAGGACAAGATCAGTGGCCACACATCTGAGACAGTATAATATAAGATACAATAATTATAGATATTAGATATTAGATATTATTAGCTCGGAGTTAGTTGTGCCGTGTCCCACCTCTCTGGACCCGGGATAAAAAAAAAGGACTCATGATCCCCTATTTTTCTTTCGGTTGGTTAATAAATACCAGTTAGAAGTTCATCAGTCCCGTTTTTGGGTGCTTTCCATTCCCTTACCTCACCCCAACCTTCAGACCCAAACCAGAACATTTGGCATTTAGGCTGTCTGTTCAGATTCAGTTTGGAAAATTCAGTTGCTATAGGATTTTTTTATAACCAGAGAAAATCCAAATTATGGTTTGGCTGCTGAACAGCTAATAGAGGAGTGTCGAGCTAGGTGATATTAAGGGATAGAACAGAGTTGATGACTAATGTTCTCTGTGAAATGCTGTTCTAAATGCCCTTAAAACATGACAAATTTGCTGTCCCTTTAATCTTTTAAAGGGACAGTCTGTAGGATTTGGTGGCATCTAGTGGTGTGGTTGCAGATTGCAACCAACCTCTGCTCACTCCTCCCTTATCAAGACTGCGGTAACGTGAGCCGCTGAGTGCAAAACCGTGGTAACGCTGTACGCCTCACTCAGTGGCCCTGTTCAGACCTGGTGTTAACATGCATCCTCAGGGATCGGATCACTAGTGGACGCCTTTAAGTACAGGTGTGAACGCTCTTAAGACGCATTGAGGACGTGAACAGGGCAAGTGTTACCATAATAACACAACTTTAGGAGCAACAGAAGTCATACGGCGGCTGGCGGTACCACGGTTTTAAAGAGGGTGAAGGGTATGCACATCCAAAAAACGTCAACAGGTGCCACGGTTTTACACTCTGCAACTCACGTTACCGCAGTTTCACAAGCAGGTCGGACAACTACGGTGGCCTTCAGGTAACGTAAAAACGTGAAAGGCTTTCCCTTGTTTGTCCGTTCTGGGCTAATGTAGAAACATGGCGGAGCAACATGGTGGACTCCATAAAGAGGACCTGCTCCCTATGTAGATATGAAGGGCTCATTCTAAAGCTAATGAAAACACAACAATTCTTAGTTTCAGGTGATTATACACTAATGAAAACATAGTTATGCATATTATATTTAATTTCTACTAATATATACTCGAAAATGCTGCACACTTTTCCTTTAAATGCCACTTAGACATAGAACTATGTGTCCTGGATCCACTGTGGGTCAATGCAGTTTCTGCACATCGAGCACAAAATTGGTGAGTAAGAACATCTTATAAGATTATTCCCTCTTGTGAGGAATCATGAAAAGCAGGTGACGATTTTCTATCATTAAGGTTGAGTTTTGGAGCAGCAAAAAGCAAAATGCTGACAACTCAGGCTGCGGATGGTAAACCTGTCCAATCTGCAGCCACTTTGCTGTCAGCTAATTGGTGTTTGTGAGGCTGATCTCTTCTAAAACCCTCTTTTGCCGCTAATAGATCATATTGCCTTGTCAGCTATTGAATCCAAAGGGCACTGTGGTCAGCTGACTTGAAGGTTACCTTCATGCATTGCTCTCTGTATGCAAAGCAGATACTAATGCTGACGATCTGAATCTTGTTGCCTGGCTTTTAATGCAGCATATAATTTATAAAAAAATGTGATGCTAGATCTGACAGTTGCTTGGCTCCACAAGTCGGTTATTTATAGTACAGTACATTAACACTTACAGTACCACTAAAGGTACTATAATAACACAGGGTGTGGTATGGTTATTGGGAAATTTGAGAGCTCACGTGCCATTAACAACAGTTTTTTTTATATATATATACTGGAGAGGTTGTTGTTGTTTTTCAGTACAATAGTTCCAGTAGATTGACATGAAATATAATTGCAAACAAGAATATAGTCTTTGAAACTGCTATCTATACATCTGCGTGTCTGTGTGTTGGACGGCTTTTAAAAGAATGTGCTTTTGGCCAGAACACACATACACATATAACCGATTTGTGTCACGAGAAGTGAGAGAAAAAGCAATGGCTTGTTTTGTTCTCAAGTTTGATGGTAATACATTTTAACAGTTCTCATTTGAACTGAGATTGCAGAGATCTATTCACAGAACTCTGCTACCAAGGTGCAGGCAACATAATGACATCCATAACAGCACAATTTAACTCACAATATTAAACATGAGACTTCAAAAAATCTGAATTCATATGTTTAATGTGAAGTAAAATGGTTGTGCTTATAAAGAAGTGTCCATAAACACTGACACAGTGGCAATACAACTATAAACTGTCTCCTTTTGCTTTGATTATTTTGACTCCCTTCTGTCATATGTTATTGTTTTGCTGCCTTCACATGCATCATGTCTGCTGCACATTACTAAATCCAGCTCCACTTTATATCTGGTTCCAGCACATTTGAGACGTCAATTTGTGATCTTTCCAGTGAAAAATTTAAGCACATAATAAAATGTTCCATGCTGCAATCTCAAAACAAAAGGGGATCATGTTTTTTTGTTTTTTTAAATAATGAAATAATCCCTCAGTATTAAGTCAAGACTTTTTCCTTAGGCATTTTTCAAACTTGATACGATATTTTTTTTGTATTGTAATGTTTTAACCGTTTTGAAGTCTTGAGTTTTGGGATTTTAGTCTTTTTTTTTGCCTGTTTTTTTGCAATCAGAAGTGACACTAGAGGGTGGAGCTAAGTACAACCGAACGCTGAATAAGACGTTTCCAGGCGACCAAAATGTTATAATTAACTTTCATGAACTGAAAACACACCGTGAAAGGGTTAAAGTAAAGTAAAGTAGAAGTAGGGTCATTTTCTCATAGACTTCTATACAATCAGACTTCTTTTTGCAACCAGAGGAGTTGCCCCCTGCTATTAGAAAGAATGCAAGTTTAAGGCACTTCTGCATTGGCTTCACTTTTCAGACCCGGAGGTTGCTAACTGTTTGTACAGTAATGGTGCTCATGAGCTCATGAATGAGATGTTTTCCAAGTTTTCATTCACGTGTACTAATTTATGTGTGTTTGGAGTCAATACAATCTGTGACATAAGAAAATGGAATTCTGCCGTGCAGGCATTTGAAGCCACAGTGACATCTAACATTATGAAACATTGCTCAGCCTCTGGAGGAAAGTTTACTCGTTATGCTGAGAGGAGGAGTCTCTGAGTGCTAAAAGTAGAATTATCCTAAGGATATTATTAAAAACCATGATTGGGGATTTTCTTCAGAACTTCTTGTGGATTTCTTAGAAGTAGTTGCAATTATTTATA
>CAKAOI010000521.1:14995-42742 GCA_916701655.1 Sebastiscus albofasciatus
GAACTGAAAACACACTGACCCACGCCCTAAAGCATCCCCTGCTTTATGGTCTATTTGACTCTAAATGGGACCATAATTTACTAAATGAACATCATGCTGTATTGAAGGAGACTTGAATAGCGATTGAGATCATAAACTCATGTTTACAATGTTTACTGAGGTAATAAATGAAGTGAGAAGTAGGGTCATTTTCTCATAGACTTCTATACAATCAGACTTCTTTTTGCAACCAGGAGTCGCCCCCTGCTATTAGAAAGAATGCAAGTTTAAGGCACTTCTGCATTGGCTTCACTTCTCAGACCCGGAGGTTGCTAACTGGTTGTACAGTAATGGTGCTCATGAGCTCATGAATTAGATGTTTTCCAAGATTTCATTCACGTGTACTAATTTATGTGTGTTTGGAGTCAATACAATCTGTGACATAAGAAAATGGAATTCTGCTGTGCAGGCATTTGAAGCCACAGTGACATCTAACATTATGAAACATTGCTCAGCCTCTGGAGGAAAGTTTACTCGTTATGCTGAGAGGAGGAGTCTCTGAGTGCTAAAAGTAGAATTATCCTAAGGATATTATTAAAAACCATGATTGGGGATTTTCTTCAGAACTTCTTGTGGATTTCTTAGAAGTAGTTGCAATTATTTATAATTTTTAATTGAACCTGTTGGAGTAACTTGACTTTACTTGAAATAGATTTCCTGTGATTGTCCAAACTTTGTGACACTCACTGTATCTCCCTACAGTATTTGTCACACCACACCCGTATTGCCCCTTATCTACTATATCTTGGCTTCACAAAACATTTGCAACTATAGTTTAATCCAGATAAAATGCAGAAACACTTCCTGTAGGCGTGGAGGAGTGTATGTAAGGACTTACATAATCAATCATAAGGAGCTGCACTTTCTTTTGTATGTCAAGGCAGAAAGATGGACGTGTGCCAAACGAAAAAGAAAAGTTAGCATCCAGACTTCCTGTCTGACCGGGTGGTGTAGTCGTGTTTGACTATATAGGAACTACATTAAAGTATGTGCTGTGACGTAAGACTAACTCTGCAGAATACGCAAGCAAATCAAATATGTTTTTACACATATAAATGACACTTCTTACCATGTGTTTTGGTAGAACATGCGTGTGCTTTATTGTGTCTGTTCCGAAGCCTTGTTAAATGTCTCTATTCACATTTTATTCTTTAGTCAAACATGTGGCTGACAAAATACTTCATCCAGTATAAATAACAGCTCAGTACTTGGATCAGTTCTCATAAGGCCTTGATTATGTGTGGGTCGGATGAGTTCCAGACGTTTACGGTTGATTCTGCCTCAAGGTTATTTGGACAGTTTAACCTACACATCACACGGAGCACTAATTTCTTTGTAGTCTGTCTAGAAATCCTTCCTCGCTGTGTCATTTTCATCCTTCCTCCCATAGATGTTTCCTACTGATTGTCTTGCTCAGCGTTCCTCTGTCTCAGAGACGAAATACCAAAGGGTGTGAACTGCCTGTTCACCTTTAAAAATATTTCCTTCCTTCCTTCCCAGTCTGTACTTCCTTCTCTAAAGAAATTCTTCCTTCCTCACTGTGCTTCCTCCTCAATGTCTGACACTGAGGCCATTCCAAACTGCATACTTTTCCTTTTCGACTTTTAGTAGATACTGCAGCTGCCCTTACAAAGTATACTGTTACATGCAGTATGCACACAATTGGGACATATTACTTCTAATATTGAATACCTACTGCACAGAGGATTGTGGGTCAGAATAGATAGAAAAGCATGCTGTCTGGCATACTGCATAATGTGACCGGATGTAGTAGGACATCCTGGTATTTCTGTCATACTGCATTTGACATACAATGTATTGGGACATACTAAATCTTTTTCTGGCATACTAAATAGTATGGTAGTATACTGTAGGTATCGGAACGCAGAGTTAGACTGTATATAAAGATGGACGACATGACAGCTCCCAAAAAGTGAAGCCAAAGCATCTCGATCGCCCCCTGGTGGCCGGCTGCAGTATAGGTCACAAATCCCGCCTCCTCCATGTTAATGAATGGGACAAATTAAAAGGTCAAAGTACACATCAAATATATTTTTCCCAAAGATGGCTTCTGTCATTTTAGGTAGTTCTTATCACGCTGATGTGTGTTCAAGTGTTAATTTTTTTTATTTTTTTTTTTTTAAATCTAGTTTTAATTAGTTATTTGATGCTATACAAAGGGGGTGAGACATCATGATTGACAGCTGTGATTGACAGCTGCTCTTTGTGAAGTAGTTGCGGCCGTACTCGGCTGAGAAACATGCTAATAATTGATTTAGGTAAGATCTAGTTGTTGTTTTTTTTTTACTTTCTTCCTTTGACCTCAAAGTTCACCTGTGTTGCACTCTAATATTTTGCTTTTGTAGGTTCATGCACTGACATTTTAAGGGGTAGTGGTTAAACCAAAAAGCAGTGCACTTATCTTTAGAGAGCACTCTTAACAATGTGCAAAACCAGAGAGCGAAACCAAACTCAGTTACTGAACATAATGAATGCCAACACTGAAGATGACATTGTTGTCCACTAAACAGGAGCCGAGCAGGCTTATTTCACAATAATAACATTAGGAATAACAGCAATAATGTTGTATATAATACTACTACTATGAATTTGCTCTAGAGTGGACACTTATGTAAGAATATGGGGCAATAGCTTGATCCTCAATACTCACTCTGCTTGTCCCTGCAGCAAATAACGATTCAGGGCTTGAACAAAAGGCCTGTGTGGACTCACCAGTTGCTTGTTCACTGGATGGATTTTGGCAAGTGGTCAGACTGCGAGGTTAGAGATTTTGGCGGGGAGGAGGGGGGGCGGGTTAAAACAAATCTGTTTCCAGCCACTAACACGATGGCCTTGTATGCTCTCTTTTACTCAAATGACCTTAATTGATATTAAACTAAAAACTCAAAGATTTTAGAAATGTGCCCCTTTGGATTATATTAAGGATAGGATGCCATGGTGGCCTGCAGCATCCCAGGTTCAGATACAGCAGGCGGCATTTGTTGCACGTCATTCTTCATGTGTCTCTACCCTCGTTTCCTGTCAAAAGTCTAATAAAAGCATAAAATATAATTTAAAAAAATACCACTGGGACTCACCTAAAAGATCAGCCCCCACTAAATCATAAAACAACATCATTTGCCACTTTTCTGACTCATTTTATTTGCAGAAATTTTGAGATATCCTCTGCTTTGAGGTGACTGAAATTGTGTTTATATGTATATAGTTCACAATAATAAATGTTACCATTGACACTGAGATTTGATTGTTTCTGGGACACATCATTGTTTGGTTTTTAAAGGTCTTATTGATAACATTTTTATGTAGACAATTATTTATTTAAAAAAAGAATAATACATCCACTGAGATTTTAGACAGGTGTCGAATAAAAGTTTGGTTTATCTAAAAAAAAAAAAAAAAAAGATTGTGAATTAATTATTTAAAAAAAATTTGACGGGTCCAAATTTAATGTTTTGTTTATCTCTGTGGAAGATATCTGCCGTTTAGTTCCCACTTCTAACAAGGCTTGTGAGGCAATTGTATGACAACGTTGGTATCACGTGGTATCTCTGCATCATCAGCGATCAAGTTGCCAGTTGGTGTGGAAAAAAACTGTCAGAGATTGACGTTAAGTGCCTGGCAACCACTTGTTGTGACGCGAATGCAATGGAACGGGGAAGGGCGAATATGACATCTCGTGCCTGAATCAATGTCATCAATAGCACCTTTAAAATTATTAATAATTATTTTAATACTGTGAGCAACACAAAAAAAATTTCCTTTCACCTCCATTGTATTTGGGTGGAGGCAGAGATCTCAGCTGATAAAACCAACGTGTTCCAACATCCACATGACACCACCATGGGTTTAATGAGAAAATTTGTTTGTGATTTGAATGAGCTGACCTTTAACCATGCCTTTTACCTGTAATTTAGTCCGATACTTATTAAAGCAAATGGGCAACCAACAGTGTGTTTATGTACTTGGAACCAGTGATTCTTGAGTTGAATCCAGGGTTGTGTTTTTTCCCGCCAAAAGGTCAAGAACATTTGAAACCCAAACTTCGGCCTCTATTAGTCACCGTGTGAGCGTACGTTAAACGATGAATATTCACACAAAGTTGTCTCTTCAGCAGCATATTCAATGAAACTAGTGTAACCTACTATGCATACAGAGCAAGGTGTATTACACAACCAGAGTAACATACTCCTCCACGAATTCCCAGTTGCACATACATGCACACGAAGCACCACACGTCCAGTGTTGTTGATTATTTATCGGTAAATAGGATCACCCATTGTCACCTGGCATTAAAAACTCACAGTGTTCCCTGTGATGTTTTGAGAACAGTGTGGTTTTCTCAGGCCCTGGGGAGCTCCTGCCTCTCTCCAGCCACGCTAGCTCTTAATGAGACATCCACATGCACAGGACACACTCTGCTCCGTCTAATCAAATGACTTGCATGGAGGGCCACACCTGCACCCCCCCTTTTCTCCCCCGCCCCTTTTCCTTTTTCCTTTTCTTTCTTCTTCTGGCTTGTTGGTCTGAACCATCCTCGTTTCTTTTCATGCAGATGGAACAGCATGGGCGCCTGTCTCTGCACAGCCTGGACTGTCCACTTCCCTTCCTCTCCTCTCTTCTTCTTCTTTACCCTAGACTGACTCTGCACAACACATAGCTCAAATCACTCCTTGTTGTGGTCCACTGAGGTGCCATCGGGAAAAATGAATATCTATCTGAAGACCTTGTCTCGGTTGAAGGTGACCAACAGAATTGTATAATTGTGTTATTGTCACTGAAAGGTCACTCGTCAGTTTGGGCTGTACTCAAGTGGGCCCTTTAAATGCATTAAAGGGATCGGGACTATCCTAAGAGATCATAACTGAACTAGCACAGTCTGTTTATAAAGAACAATTGTTGTGCCTCTCGTGCTGCTTATCTTTCAAGTAGGGATGCACCAATATCGGGTCGATATTGACTCAAATAGCTGGATCGGGTATATCGGTGACATTGGGGGCCGATCTATTAAATTCAATTCTATGTTTATATACTACAGTATAGACTGGAATTTTAATTCCTGTTTAAATTTTGACCAATTTGTTGCTGCATTAAAGTAAAGGTTTATACTTGAATTCTAATTCCTGTTAATTTTAAAGATTTTTTTAATGTACAATTTATTATTTTAATAATAAATAATTCAGTAAATTTGTATTTATTTTACTTCCACACAGTGAGGCATACAGCTTATTAATTAAAACACTGGTATCGGATCGGTACTCGGTATCAGCTGATAAGCCCAGGTAACGCTATCGGTATCGGGGCTGAAGAAGTTGGATCGGTGCATCTCTAATTTCAAGCACTGTAATATGTATTTGTATTTTATAGCCCTGAAACAATTAATCGATTAAAGTTAGTTTTATCAATAGAAAATTAATTCACAGCAATTTAGATTATCAATTAAGTATTAAAAAAAAATGCCAAACATTTGCAGGTCCCAGTTTTTCATACGTTGGGATGTCCTACTTGTCTGTGTTTTGTCATTGTAAATGTATTATCCTTAGCCTAACTATCTACAGATTATTTATGTAAAAGATTAGAAATCAGGTTTAATCTTCAAGTTTCAGGAGTGCTACTGGCTGTCACCCTGCCCTTTGACCCCTCATCGTCTGCTCTACAGGAAAAAATACTGCACCCTGTTTGAGCTCCTCATGTTGTGAGTGGAGAAATATCTGGCCCCAGGGATGATTAATGTCCTTGTCCGTGGTTTTTGTTTGGAGGTTATTCTTGCCTCGACAGGACCTATAGTTTAACTCTGTCCTGGCTGCGCTTCCTCTTTCCTTCCAGCTCCCTGCTCTGTATGCCTCTCAGTGTCAGTGTAATTAGTCCATTTATGTCTTTTGGCCTAGAAAGAACTGACAGTGAAATTACAAGGTGTCAAAACAAACCGGTTTCACGTGTCTGGTTTACATTACAGTAAGCATTATTTGTCTAAGCATTTTTGTCAGCTTCTTTGGTATAGATCAGGAGCCAACATGACCAAAACTATATTTATTTTTAAGATTGAATTGTATAGTTGAGGAGATGATTTAGATTGATTAGATTATGTGATATATATGCTCTCATTTAGGGAAAAATGGACCGCCCTCCTCTGTCCTCACAACCTCATTTGACCCTCAATGGACCCTCAAAGGGGACTTGAACTCTGAGAACTCAAAGCTATAAAGGGATTTGTTCTAACTATTCTTGGTATGGTGGTTGCGGAGGCTGTCGCAGCATATAAATTACTACCTATAGCTGGGTCCTCAAACCTACCATGCCTGGAGGTTAGCGGTGGCCTACGGAGACACGTTTTGACAGATTCCTCAGCAGAGAGTTTCAGGAGGGAAAGGGGCGTTCACCGACAAGTGTCAAAATAACAGCTGCGTCAAGCTGCCACACAGAGACAGGAGGAGACAGGAAGCGGGCTATTCTGCCTTAGAATAAATGCAAAAAAAATTTAAATTGATATTTGTTTACTTATTATATTGTTTATCTTTTCATTATAGTTACCTATTCCATTGTTTATGTTTCATTAGTTACCTATTTTATAGTTTATGTTTCATTGGTTACTTATTCTATTGTTTATGTTTCATTATAGTTACCTATTCTATTGTATATCTTTTCATTATAGTTACCTATTCTATTGTTTATGTTTCATTAATTACCTATTCTATTGTTTGTTTCATTAGTTACCTATTCTATTGTTCATGTTTCATTAGTTACCTATCCCATTACTTACCTATTCTATTGTTCATGTTTCATTAGTTACCTATTCTATTGTTTACGTTTCATGAGTTACCTATTATATTGTTTATGTTTCATTATAGTTACCTATTCTATAGTTCATGTTTCATTAATTACCTATTCCATTACTTAACTATTCTATTGTTTATGTTTCATTATAGTTACCTATTCTATAGTTCATGTTTCATTAATTACCTATTCCATTACTTAACTATTCTATTGTTGATGTTTCATTAGTTACCCTTTTCTATTGTTTATATTTCATTAGTTACCTATTCTATTACTTACCTATTCTATCGTTTATGTTTCATTATAGTTACCTATTCTATTGTTTTTGTTTCCTTAGTTACTTATTTTATAGTTTGTTTCATTAGTTACATATTCTATAGTTTATGTTTCATTATAGTTACCTATTCTATAGTTTACGTTTCATTAGTTACATATTCTATAGTTTGTTTCATTATAGTTACCTATTCTATAGTTTATGTTTTATTAGTTACATATTCTATTCTATATTCTATTATATAGAGCCAATGAAAATGTGGGACATCGTCTCAATATGTGGGACGTGGGACAAGGGATAAAAACACTGTGCAGTCCCCTTGTAAAGTGGGACACCTGCTCACCATAAAGCTCACACGCTACTCGTCTAGCAACTCACTGACAGTCGCAACAACACCTCTTTTTACTCTGAAAGTCCAGACCGGAAGCGCTCCAACTGTCCCCTCCAGCTTGCCGTCGTCTCACTAACTGTCCGCCCTGCCCTGCCTGAGTTTGCAGTTGAGTGCGCCAGGGCAGCACGGCTGTATTATATAACTTTAATGTACTCACGGGGTTTAATGGCGCACCAGCAGCACAATATCGCGCTGCAGATCTCTGGATTCATTGCGGGAATTTAATCCTAAGGCACTTTTTCACCTACTAACCGAGCGACGTGCGTTTTTAAAAGTTTATCGACAGATCTGCGCACACGGTCGATCTTCTCTCCAGCTCCAGCAGCAGCTAGGTCAGCGACGTTGTTGACTTTTAGTTATAAAATAGTTGATATTTTTGCGGACGATGTTTTCCTGCCGCACGGAGAGAGAGGCGGCAACAAACCCAGCTGTCATTTCACCACCACGCAACAACACCACCGCAAGGAAGGGCTTTTATTCGACAGCTTGAGACTGCTGCGTTGGACATTTCTGCGTTTATTATTTCCCACATTTTTTTTCTCCACCAACTTGGACCGACGGGAGATGACCTAACCGGCGGAGCGCATCCTTCTTTGACTACAGGTACTGTCTGCTTCTAATGCAACTGGGGTTTATAAACTGGATTATTATCGAGAGAGAGGCTGGTTGTTTTCCTTCCTGGGGTATAGGCCGACGACGTGCGTCCTCGGTGCTGCGTGGCAGGCGCACTGACAGCACCGCACCGTGCGCACCGCTCACTATATCACCAACAAGCGCTCTCTCGGAGGAAACCGTCTTTATTTTAGTGTAAGAAGGAGAAAATGTTGTGTATCTTATCTGCCTCTCTCCGGGTCTGTAGGCGTGTGAGTGTGATCAGTGCAATTTCCCATCGCAGCCAACAGGTTGCACTAATGCTGTGATGATGTGGGAATAAAGTACAGTAAGCCAAAGTCAGGAAACAACAAACTTTTTTAAAAAAACTTTAATACAAGGAGCCTTAATTAACCTTCTATAAAAATGCATTATATTAGAGAAGTGTCCCGTATAGTCTGAATACAGTATTGATTACATTAAAAGGGGGTTTAACCTATGACCAAAACAAACATATTTCTAATTCCCCAAATAATTGCGCATTTTTATTTATAAGGACCCCAAACAAACCTCACTTTTAACACCACAGAGCAGTAGTAGATGTAGCAGTTATTTTAGTTTACATTTAATGCATATAAGAGTGATAGACTGAGAAATGTATAGGCCTGTTTTGTAATATTTAATCACAGGCATTGACTTTGAAACAGAAAAAATTGAAAGTGACAGCTTCCCTGGTTTTCTGCCTCTCCAGATATGGCAAGCTATTATTGATCCAACAGTTCAATTTAGTGCAGCTAATGCAGAACCCTCACATGCATATACAGCTTTCATATGCAGATGATGTTGTTGCCACGTGCTTTTGCTTGCAATCATTTCATTTTATTTCAATTTCTAATTTTGTGAACGGCTGAATTGGTAAATCTTGCAAATGGAGATCAGTTAGTTATTGGTGACTTGCTGCAAAATGTCCAGAGGCCCCACAGTGGGTTAATCTCTGTCAACAGATGCATGTTGTTGCACACATGCTCGTGCTGTATGTGTGCTGGGACTGTCAGTGGCACTGCCTGTTACACAAGTTGTGCCTGGGCATGTCTTGCACTTCTTCTTCTTCTTCTTCTTATTCTTGAGTTGAGTGGTGGAGGGCACAGTTCAAAGAAATAACATGGACATTATATGTCAGTTAAGTTATGTAATAACTGTGGTCCTTTTTTTTTTCTCCTATACTGATTTTTCCTGGTTTGTGCCATCTGTGCCTCTGCCATATTGCTCCAGTGTGGGTGTGAGAAGAGGAGATGGCCTGTTTGATATGGCTGCTGCTCATTGCTTAAAAAATATAAATAAATAAATAGAGTGAATAGCGTAGGCAGTAGGCGTAGTAGTAGACATGAACCTTGCACCTTTTTAAACTGCACCGTAATACACTTTGAATGCACAAGTTTCAAGACACCTTTCACTGTGAAAGGTCAATATTTGTGTATATATATATATATATATATATATATATATATATATATTTCTTCATTCTTCGTTATTTATTTATTTATTTATATATATTTATATAATTAATTCTTATTTATTAATGTATTTATTTATATATATTTATTTATTTCTATATTTATTTCTATATATTTATTTGTTTATATATACTGTATATCAAAATATATCTGTCCACTGTGTCTGCATCAACTCTGTTTTTAAAGCCTAACCTAGTCTCTTCTCTCTCTCTTTCACTCTCTGTGTGTGTTGTGCACTCCCCTCACTGTCCCGTCAGGATAAAGAAATGGATCAGGGTGGACTGAAGCGCAACGGTAATCGAGACGACAGCCTGACATTTGGGGAGACGGGAGCCGGAGTCAGCAGAGATACGGGTGACACAGCTGGTTCACTGCTCCAGTCTGCAACGCACCTGCCCCAGCCCACGGTGGCCCCGAACGGACGGGGTGGAACCAAAGACCAGGGGGATCTTGGAGGCCTCTTTGAGTCCCCTCAGCATCATGCCCTGTGCGAGGGCTCAGATATGGAGGAAGGTAAACTCATCAGAATGCAGAAACAACACCAGGATATTGGTGTATTCAACATGGAGGGCAACTTGTTGAAACAGGGTATTTCGGCCACCTCTGTCATCAGCACCTCGGTCTCCTCCATCCTGGGCAACCTCCCTCTGCCCGACCTTTTCCCCCAGCACATCAAGCAGGAGGGGGGGTTTTCTCTGGATAAAGACTTGGAAACATACAGCGGACACACAGGCGCTGGTCTGTGTGATTTGGATGGCAACAGCGGGCGCATAATGGAGGATAGCGAGATTTGGCAAGACCTGGACCTCCCTAATTCTCTGCCAGAAATCAGCGATTTCGAGTTGGATTCCGAAGTGGCACACTTGGATAACATCCTACATGACAGCAGGGGTGGTGGCGTTCCCGGCGGCGGCGGCCTGCTAAAGGAAACAAAGCCTCTCGTGGGTAACGGAGTAAACTGTACCAATGTGAACGGCACGGATCAGCAGCACCACCCCATGCACCAGCAGCACCAGCAGCATCACCTTCTACAGCACCAGCAACACCAGCTTCACCATCAGCAGTCGCCCGCATCGCTGCTCTCCAGCGTCATGATCAAGGAGGAGAAGGATCCCGACGACTCTTTCATCCACATCCGTACCCCCGGCGTCGTCAAACAGGAGGAGCAGGACAGCGCTGGTTGTTGCCAGTCGCAGTGTCTCCAGAGCAGCATCGGCTCTCTCCACGGAGGAGGCGCCATGTCCTCGTCTATGGGCATCGGCGCGGGACCTAGCTTCCACTACAGAACCAACCCGTCCTCCACGGTGGGCCTACAAGACCAGGAGCCTTTTGGCATGTACCCAAGCCTGCCTCTGGTGGGGGAGGGCTGGGCCAGGGGGAGCCGGTTTGGAGAGTCGTCCGGGTTACAGAGGGGTGACGATGGGCTCCCCTCCGCCGCGGCCTTGGCGTCTTTTTCTGTCAGCTTCTCCACGTAAGTTTCATGGAATTACTTTATCCACCTCTGTTTGTATTGTGCCTGTGGCGGATTTGGTGTTTCCCTTCATTCACGTTATGCTCGACTTTGTATTTGTGTGCTCGGAGGGCATTTGCATCATTGGGCAAAAAAATCCATAATAATCTTTCAGCATATTGTAATTCAAGTGCTCTGAGAGATAACTAGAGTCCTGCCACATCCTCATGGCTCTGTTTTCAGGCTTTAGAAAATCTAGCCCGTGACGGGAGACTTTGGCCAATCACAGGTCAGAAAGCTCCGGCTGGTGGGCGGTGCTTGGTATTTTTCCTCAACAGCATTGCTGCCGGGTCACAAACTTTCTCATTTTTTACAGCTAAACAGTACACTACAAGATGTTTCTGAAAACATTTTATGCGAGAAATAGGCATTACAGTAACAGAATATTGATTCATATTTGATCAGCGCTGCCTAGTTTGACCGTTTTGATCGGAGTTCGCGAGTGATTGACATCTGCTCAGAGACGGCAAGGCTCCAGCTCGGCTCTGATTGGCTGTTTTCCTCCAGTCTGTGAAATCTTGCAGATGCCGTTAGGAGCACCGGAGGACACAGAGGGACATGATTTGTTTTCAGATTACCTGTCTCATGCACTACTGTCAGGATATAGTGACCGTTTTATAAAAATAACTTTCTACCCACTGCAGCTTTAAGGCCAAACACACTGGATTGGACTTTGAATGCCATTTTTTTTCTATGCAACTTGTTTGTTGCTCACTGCAATCGTTAGAGTAAATTTTAGCAGGAAGTAAATTCCACAAACAGGCATTTGATTTAAAAAAAATATGGGAATCATAAGCAAGTCTTGACAGTCGACAGAAAGTGCAGATTATTTTCTCCTCCAAAAACAACAACAAAAAGTCGTTTTGCACTTTTTCCTCCCGCTACCACAGTAAATATCTCGTCTCTGTTGATGGAATCAATTCAAGCTCAGAGCACTTCAGTTCCCTGTAGGACACCTTGAGTGTGCATTTGGGGAAATGAAAGCAATCGGTGCCTGTCACAGCATTTACGCCCGAATCTTCCAGTGTGATTCTAGCACAAAAGATCGCTTCAATAAGCCCCCAAAACGGAGTACTCAGGTGTTGTTGTATGTTTGTCTGTTTTTTTTTTTCTTGTGAGGGATGTGCTAGCACCCCTGGGGTGGAGGGCATCTGGCGCTTATTGCCGACACAGCAGGGACACACATTCCTCCAATTCATCCACATCACATCATATTTTAGGAATGCCGTGACTGAATGAAATGAAGGAATAAATTCTCTTTTTTATTTACACAAATATCATCAGAGGGGAGACAGATTAGTTGCCAGGTTACAAGGAGGCAAGAGGGGGAAAGAAAGAAACGCTGTTGAGTGAGGAAGTGAATTAGTTGAGGTGGTGAAGAGATGGACAGTGTCAATATTTTGATTCAATAACCTAGAGCAGTTCCTTTTTTTTGCGGTTGCTCGCTGAAAAATCAATATTGTTCGGTCGCCATTGCAAAAACTCTTCTCATCCACGCTCCGCCTTCTGGTGTTTTTTCCCAAAACTGTGTTGTAACAACGGTGCTTGTTGTAAAGATATCCCAGGGTTATATAACAGTATCATTCCTACAGGAAGTGATTCATTGAGAAAACACGATATGTGCATTTTGCGAGGATGCAGACGGCATGTTTTAATGAGAGGGGTGGGATGAGTTTCTGTGAGAAAGTCGTGCAGCACGGTGAGGGATGACTGGTGGTGGACATGCCTCACTTCAGCTCGGATCTAATAACCGAATCGGTAGAACATTGAAAGAGATTTATTTGCTGTTTTATGAGCTTCTTTGTGACCGTGGGTTTCAATGGGCAAGATCATAAGATGTGTTTTGATTAACGTGGGCCCGGGGTAATAATGTGACTCAGTGCTGTCTCTCTGAAAGAGCCATTGAGGTGTTTGGACTCCGGCTGCTTTGTAAACAAGTCAAAGATGAACATGGGTGTCAGCCCTCTGTTATCTCCCCTGCCGTCACACTGACACGCTCCTGTTTTTGTTGTGTCGTTACCCAGTTTAAACTGTGGAAAAAGTCTCTGCCAGGGTTCATAAGTGCAAACTGCTTGTTTTTATATCTTATAATCGCCTGTAGTATAGTAAAGACTTGATTGCTACAGCAAACACTGAGGACAAAGCTTTATAGAAATATGGCACCCTAATAAAGTAGGGCTGGGCGATATGGACAAAATCCTCTATCCTGATATAGGTCAATTCATATCTTGATAATGATATATATCATGATATAGCATGTTTTGTGGTAATTCAATAAATAAATAGTCTAAGTATTTTCTCATTATAAGAACTTGAGTGCCAAATAAAGTGAAATTAGAGAGAGAAAAAAATAAACAAATATAGACCTAGTATATATTGTGGTACAAACAATATAGAAAAAATATACATGATAGACATTTGATATAATTCTGATATATATTGTCATATTGCCCAGCCCTACTTTTAAGCTGCTATTTTGCTCACTGCATGAAGTGGTCTTTTGTTGTTTCCTTCTAGTCAGGCCACTGAGGCGACAAGTGCTTTTTTTATCACTTGTTAATTCATTCAAACAACAAAGTGTTGTTTTTTTTATAAAACTCAATTTGGTAATTCCACGAATCGGTGCCACAGTGCTGTTCTGTTTTATCGGAGCTACTTCCTGGTATGTTGATTGCACCAGCATGGTGTGTGTTTTTTTCCATGCGGGGGCACCGACCATCTGCAAGGTCTAAACTGTGCAGTGCATAAACTCGGGCTGGGCCTATAAATCGATATTATATCGATGTCGTGATATGAGACTAGGTATCGTTTCACATTTTGGATATTGTAATATGATATAAGTGTTGGCTTTTCCTGGTTTTTAAAGGCTGCATTACAGTCAAATGATGCAATTCTGAACTTACCAGACTTGTTCTGTTATTTCCCTTTAAGCACTAAGTCTTTATATCCACATTACTGATTATTATTTATCAAAAATCTCATTGTGTAAATATTTTGTGAAAGCACCAATTGTCTCTACTATAGCATCGCAAAAAATATCATGATATTTGATTTTCTACATATCGCCCAGCCCTAGCATAAACCCCTATACCGTATAATACATAACCAAAACAAACCGTCTTACCAGTGGACCAACAAACAAGCAACTCAGCAATAAATTAAGTATTCTCATTTCTCAAATGATCATGTTCTCTGAAATTATCCATGCTGCACAAATTAGCAAAATGATCAACATTACCATATATACCACAAAATTTGGACTACTTAAAGATGACACAATCATCAGACTAAATATTACCATGCAGTTCAGTTTGATTAACGCAAGTTGATTAATTTAGGCGCAATTGTGCATAAGGTAGCTGATTGGTTTCAAAATACATTAAAATCTGAATATCAAGATACTAAAGGTGCAACTTATGATCATTTTCATTTAATTTTTTGCTTGTAATTTTCTTCCATTGAATAATTGATTGCAAGACTAGTTGTTTTCAACTCTGCATGAAGCTAAATGTGTGTTTCAAATGCAGACTGAGGTTTACTGGAGTCAGTGTAGACTGTTGTGTCAAGGTGCCTCTACAGTTAGTACATTGGGCATTATTGTTGTGCGTATGAATCACTTAATGCACAGGAGCTGTACACAATATAATACAATCCAACATAACAAACATCACAATACACTGCTGTATTCTCTCTCTCTCTCTCTATATATATACTGTATATATTATATTGCAGTGCTGGTGCATTATGTGATGTATGTATATGATGCTGCGTGTCTCAAAAGTAGGAATGAAAACAGAGAAACGTCTGGCTCCCTGGTTACCACATGAGTTAGCATAGCAACCGACTCCATGTACTGCGCTGTACATCATGAAGCCCACCTCCCTGCTCTATGGGAATTTTCTGCACAGTTGGCTCATTCACATTGCCTGGCTCGAGCCTCTCGTTATGTAACCGATAATCAAATGGACAAATGCTGTTGCTTCATGGCCAGTGTTGAAATGAGGCCCTTCAAACATTGTTTAAGCTCCATTTAAGTGGCAGGATATATAATCCGCCCATTAGGTGGATATTATTATTTTTTTCTTTTTTACTTGTGCTTCATTTATTTTTTTTTTAAATGTGCCGCATCACATCTTTTTCTACATGCAGCACATAACATGTAACTGTACCGTACGTACCTTCCTGCACACCACGCATATTGATCTTTTCATCTTAAAATGGATGAGTCATACTGACGCATACTAAGGGTTAAAAAGTTGATCCAAACTCTTGCTCTGTTGCTGTGCTGCATGCGTCAGTGTGTGCCAGAGAAACGCAGACCGTTTGTGTGTGTGTGTGTGTGTGTGTGTGTGTGTGTGCGTACACACTACAAACGGATGAAAATTGTGCTGTCATTTGAAGTTCTGAGCGTTCAAATTAGTTGTTGAATGCCAAATGAATCATTTTTGGGAATGACTCATAAAATAGTGTTGTGTTCTGCTAGACTGGGGGTGGCGGATGGTAAAGTTGTTGCTGGTTCAAATCAACTTTTTTAGCGTTATTTCAACTTGGGAATTATTTAAATTGTTTGCAGTTATTTAGGCCTGTCTGATGTTTGATGTCCCTTCTGGTGCAATGGACAACTTTTCGTTCAAAAGCTTAATCTGGCATCGATGGAAGCATGTTAGCACACAGAGCTACTTTACTGTTTGCATTAACACGACAGCTTCTGCAACAATGCTCTGCATGCAATGTATAAAAATGTGTCCTGAATTTAGTTTTTGCTAAACAAACAACATTTTTTTTTTTTTTTTTAAAGATATTTATGTGGCGTTTCATTCCAAAGTGAAATGTTTACCATTTCCAAAAAACAACCTCATGGCTTTCCCAGGGTTCGTAGGCGCTGTGCAGCCGTCTGGGTTGAGGGGTGTAAAGTTTTTGATGTAATACTATGCAATTTCTCATCATTTTCAACCATTACTGTTGTACTAGTGTAGTCTTAATTTGTGCAAAATAAATAAACATCATTATCATTACTATAACGCCCCAAAAACTGAAAGAGAAAACTTGCTATACATGAATTTGAAGTCTTCGTCTGAACATTAAATTCTTCTGTAAAATCATATTCTGTAAATCAAAAAGAGCAGATTCCGAAAACTTTTGAATAATGTTTCATTTATTATACGTCTTCACAAATAAAAAAAGAAAAAGTTATGTCAAACAGATAATAATAGCTCAGACCGTGGGTTCCCAACTCCTACCCATTTTCCACTTCCCTCTGCTTGAGCACGCCTGAACCAGCTGACGCTCAGCCCTGATCCAACAGTAAAGAGCTGCTGAATTGCATCAGGTGTGTCCAAAACATAACGTTGAAGAGTGTGTTATTAACTACTATTGTCGTGTGATTGATTTATTTTCCACTGCTCGGGGCCAATCAACCGATGACGATCGCGGAACCTCTTGCTTTTCGTTTCGGCACCCATGTTAACAGGTTAATGACCGGTAGATGATTCGCTGTCATCGGCGATGTGATGTACTGCTGTTGCACGATGTGAGAACATTGAATCAATTAGGGGGTTAAGCATAAAACAATGATTAATTGGCTAAAGTAATCTTAGTTGACTAAGACCAAATTGACCGATTAGTCGACTAATCGACTAAGAGGGCGCGGCCCTAGTATCGACAAATGACAGCACCCTCGTTCTTACCCCCTTTCCCGCACGCCGTTCGTCGGCTCGTCCAGATGCTCTCCACATTTTTACATTCAAACGGATTAGGCGGGGCGCAAAAATGTTAAGGCGGTGCTCTAAGCTGCATAATAGCATTGACTTTGATATTTAGCTGCAACCAACAGCTCGCACAGGCCGATCACTGTCTAAAAGACACATCTGGCATTCCTGGGTAGAAACCTCAGAACAGAGTTGATGGGTCTTTTCACAGCTTTTGGGACAGATCCAAGCGGCCAATAGAAGGGAGACGTCATGCAGCAGAAACGTAAACACGAGTTGTAGTGAGTGATTTCAGTAGTAGCTGGGCGTGTATCATGCTGTAAATGAGAAGAAGTGAGTTGATGGTAATAAGTGGTGATTAAGGATGATGCATTGGGTCGTGATTACTATTATAATTGCCCCTTAGCCACACTCATTGCTTGGTTTGCGTGTTTGAGGTTGTCTGCTTGGCTTAATTTTATTACCGTTGTATTTATTTTTTATATCGTTGGTTGTTGAAACTGTAGGTGACAGATATTATCTTTGTTGAACTTGTTAACCGGGTTGCGGCTGCATTGTAGTGCAGCTGTGGCAACTAATTTAGTGATAACATCATAAATAACAAATTGGGCAACTGAATTGAATGGCATCGTGATCTGTCGCTTGTGCGTCAGCAATTGTGGACACATCATTTCTGGAAACCGCGAGACAACATGCAAGGTCTGGCTTAACATTATCGTCAATTGCATCGTCACGATCACATCCGTTCACAAAAATAGTTGTTGTTCAAATGCATGACTCCAAACAAAATTGCAATTTAAAAACGATGAAATTAAGTTTTCTTTTTTACATTTGTGAAGACTTTTGTCTGATTTAATTAATAACAGTTGAATGCAGTTTATTGCACTGAACATCAGTTTGATTATTTACATGTGAGTTTTCATGTACGTACTGTACTGTGATTAGGGCTGCACAATTAATCCAAATGTTATCAAAATCACAATATGGTTTATTTTTAAATCACAAAAATTGTGATTTAAAAAAAATTGCAGTATTTTTTAAAATCACAATATTTGTTAAAGGCGAAATGTGTCTCAAAATATCATTTTTAAATTAAATATTGTGGTCCTGGCATACACATCATATTCTACAAACTTCAGAAAATATCTTTTGTGTGGTACAGATCCCTGCAAAAATCACACCATAATCATTTTAATATGTTTTTCAATAAAAAAATAAGAATAGTGATGTAAAAATTATCATTCCTTATAATACTGCAATTGCAATAACAGTCAAAATAATCGCAATTAGATATTATTTTCAAAATTGTGCAACCCTAATTGTGATACAAAGTCTGTCCTTTTCATGCCTATTGATTTACATAAACGTACGTGCCACGCATACTGTATTATGTAGGCTGCATGCAGGGAATTTCAAGTCCTACTGTAAGTGTACTCAATAGTCATTTCACAACAACGAACTAAAGCCAAACTAGGTCAGACTCATGTCTGTTGACTCAGTTTCCTGGATTTGTAATCTCTAAGATTATGCCAACCTCAATCCACATTGTTTGTTTGAGTTCCTGTTGCTTAATAGGCTTACTGATAACCTTTGCTGTATGCAAGGCTGCATTTCACTGCTCTTCGCCTTTCACTCAGTCTTACTGTTTAATTACCACTTTCTAGTTTTTCACCCCCGTCCTTCATCAGCTGCAAATATTTAGTTAACAGTTTGTCCTCAGGATTAGCGAGACAGGCTTGACGTGTTCATCTGGGACATCCCAATGTTAAGTGTGTGGAAATGTACTGTCATGGCTTGCATTATTCTGTCTGGAGTGGCACCATATGATGCCATTACTGTATATCATGGAGTGAAGAAGTCGTACAATGAAGCCTGCTGAGTTTCTACAAACTGTTTTGGACGCTTTTGTTGGCCCCCAAAGGCTTGTTTTAAGTCAGATTTTCAAAGACTGTGTCTCTAACTTGGTCGTCATTGTGAAACTGAAAGATTAAACTGATTTCTTCTTTAAAGAGCCTTTTATACATGTGGCCTGAACTTGCCGCAAACATGGCGGCTCTGATCGTCAGCCAAGACGCGTTTCCCAACAAGACGCTCTTTCATTTCGCTCTATCTCGTCACTCTTCTTCCTTCCGTCTGCCTCGCTTCGCTCTCCCCTCTTAGGAGCTCTACTGTACTGAGTCTTTGATGTAGGCTTCGTTTGGGGTCACTGTAGTGCAGCGAGCCAAAGGAGGTCTAGTCCTCTTAGCAGCCAAGCTGTTTCTTTTTTAAGGCTGTTTTGGTGGCTGCCGGCATGTTTACGCTGGTGTTGGGTGTCGTGAAGGCCTATGCAACAGGCCACATGATGGATTTAACCTCTTTTTGCAGGACAAAGATGGTCTTTTTGTTCACTGCAAAATAAGGAACGAAATACACAAATACAATAGCTCTACTATAAGTACTATTTTTGCAAAGCTTCTCAGAAAGGCTGAATCATATCAGTTAAATTCTGAAACTGAGATTTTGTAGTGTTATTAAGAACTTGTGTGTGGACAATTTCTTAATTTCTTAATAATTTCATGATGTGTTTTACATAGAGATGTCCAGAAATGTAGTAGTTGATATGAATACCACTGAAAATCGAAGATTCTCGATACCAACAGTGAAAAACAAAAGTACAACAATACATTCCATGTACTTCAACATCCACTCCTTTATTACCGTTTAAGTTAAACAAGTCATAATTACCTCTCTAATATCTATTTTATATTGATGTGAAAACATCTCCTTCAAACAACTGGATTCATCCTAAGTATCTCGCCAAAAAACTACATTTTACAAGATTAAATTGAACAAATCATGATAACGTTAGAATTTACCTTCGCCCAATTCTCATTTTTACGGAATAGAGCCTGAACACACCGCAGTGTATGGCAACTCCCATGTTGAAATAGGCAGGACGAGAGCTAGTTAATATTAGCTGTTAGCAGCCGGTAACAAAATAGGGTGCGTCCCCTGGATGCGTCAATAGTTAGTTTACTGTGTCACAAACACATCTTCTATCGTCCCTAGGGCGAAGGGCTGCTGTTAGTCTCAAGTAGGGATGCACCGAGACCAATACTGGATCGGATATCGGGTCGATACTGACTCATACAGCTGGATAGGGTATCGGTGACAATGGAGCTATTAAATTCAACTATATACATTATAGAGTGGACATTTAATTGCTGTTTAAGTTTTGAGCAATTTGTTGCTGCATTAAAAGGTTTCCACTTGAATTGTAATTCCTGTAATCCCCGTAATTTTGTATCGGCTGATACCCAAAGCCCAGGTATCACTATGGGTATCGGGACTGAAAAAGTTGGGATCGGTGCATCTATAGTCTCGAGCCCTGATGGTACCGGTAACTGCGGTACTGTAGAAAAACAAGTATTGTCCCGTTTTCAGAATTTTGGCATCAAATTGGTACCAACGGAGCAGTTCTCATGACATCTGTAGTTTCAGATTCCGCTTCCAAAGTCATCAACAGACTCAAACCAGGTTTAATATACATCATTTGGTCAATAGGCCTACTGTGTACAGGACATTAGTCATAGTCTATTAGTTGAATTGTCATATATGTTTGACGTAAAAATTAATTCTTGAACTTGACTATCCTTAACTCAAAGTCCACGTCCTAGCTTTGTTCTCTGGAGCTTTCGACCACATCCCAAGTCCCTAAACAGATGGAATTTGCTCTGTTGTCATGGAGACAGCTCATCAAGTATGGAACTTTGGTCACACGATAACGGGTGGTCGTATACGTTATCGTGTATGCTGATTTTAAAAATCCACATTCAAAAAAATGCTGTAACTTAATTTGAACTCCTTGATTTTGAACAACATTGTCCCTCTTTCAGACTAAGAGGAGAGAAAAGCTTCCTCTTCTACCAGCATTATTTTTGTCAACGGCACATCGCTTAGTGTTCTTTGAAAAGTCAGTATAATTTGCCTCCGTAATGCAGCCAGAGTTGCCACTTAGGGACACTTGTGCTTAGATTTACTTGCATTCTGCATTGTTTCCATACACACACATCTGCTGTATATCATGTATGCTGACTACACCCACACACTGACACTGTGCACTATGATCAGACAAACATATGCACTCATAAATGCCTCATTGCACATCATGTGATGGCTGTGGATAGTTGGCAAAGCTAGCTGGGAGGCATTTCTTGGTGTAGATTACCAATACTCAGAATAGAGTACGAGATCCTTCTGGTGGATAATAATTCTTTCTAAACCCATCCTTGTGTAATAAACATGTGATGGCTATCGGCACTATGCTTTAAAGTTCCCGTCAGTGCATATCTCTCCCTGTGTCATAAATTTGAAGGCCTACGTACCGGTGTGACCTAGCTTAGCTTGCAATAATTGGATCAGAAATTGACAGCATGAATGATGTCTGTTTATGGAAAGTTCTTTTAACATTTAATCAGTAACGGTGATAGCAATTGTAGATATCAACAATTGCTTTTTTGAGTAGTTAGAATTCCAAGCCAACAAATCCATAATGTCATTTTGAGTAGTAGCAATTCTAATTAATGATATCTGCAACTCAAATCTCACTAGTCAAAATGTTAATAATCGGTATCAACAATATTCATTTCTTACTGGTGGAGATGTTCATAGATATCTATAACTTAATTACAAATAGTCAACTTTTTTCCATTGACTTCTATTCAAACTCAATTACAGATATCTATAATCCAATTTTGACTTGTTGTAATTCCAAGTTGACATATCCATGATGTCATTTTGACTCGTTGCAATTCAAATGAATGATATCTACAACTCAATTCTCACTTGTCAAAATGTTATCAACAGTTAAATCCTTACTATTGTTCATTGTAGATATCTTCGATTCTTAGTTTACAGATATCATCAATTGAATTGAAGATATAAAAAATTAAATTCTGACTAGTCAAAATCAAATTAATGATACGTCAACTCGGAATTGTAACTAGTGAGTAAATTATATTTGTACTAGTAACGATCATATTTGAGATACCTATAATGACATTTTGACATGTCGAAAAGTCATTACCACTAGTGAGAACTAAATAGCTACGAGTCAGCCCTACTGATTAAATGTTAAAAGGGCTTGCCGTAGTCGTTTTGTGACGACAGCCGTCTATTTCTTTCCCGCCAATGCTTCTCCAGCTACGTTCACGTGAAATTTGGTGAGCAAACTGTGCTCGGATATGTCAGGAGAGAGCATAAATATAGCCCCGACTAAACTGGCTCACTGTACTTCATAAACAGAGGATTGTGCTTGTTATGTTTGGCAACAACTCAGGAAACAGGAAGTGCTGTGTCTAGCAGCTAGAATGGCTCAGACTGCTGCCCCTTTTTGCCCTCTTTGAAAAAAAAAAGAATAAATAATAATAATACTTCATTTCAGACATTGTTGTATTTATTATTATGTAGGTGTTTTTCTCAGAAATTGTGTCTGATTTGAGAAATCACAAAAGTCCCGTATGACTGTTTAATTTCTAACCGAACACTTTATTAGCATTTATTAGCATACAGCTCACAACGCGGCAGCTATGTTTGTCTTTTGCTTTTCAGTGTGTCGGAAGTGTTACCTTTCTTGAACAGATTTAATGTTTTTAATACTGAGGATGTGTGACCTAATTGTTTTTTTTTGTTTTCACGAAATTTGATGCTCGGCAGAAATACACCAACAGTCGTTGGAATTTCGAAAACTCGCATAGAAAGTGAAAAGTAACAACTCCCCAGAATCAGCAACAAGATCAAACAAGTCGCAAACCAAAACAAAAAGGTGCTGGAAATTTACATATACTTGAAACCGTGCAACACGTCTCAGGGTTTTCCCCAGGAAACTGGTTAGAGGAGGTGGTTAGCTATACCCCCACCGCCAACTCCACAAAAAGAAAGAAAACAAAGATTTATTCTCCACCCTTGTCTCCTACGTGCACAAAATGTCCCCTACATTTGAACATGGTGTACGTGCATACATTAAAGCTCCAATGGTGGTGATGGTAATGATGATAGTGTGACCCATTTATTCACATTTTGCCTTCAATTTGTCACCAATCTTTACATCATTGAGCTCAGTCAGTGGAGACAGTCTACATAATTGCAATATTATTGGATCTAATCTCGGGTTGGGCGATCATTTCTATTTTCGTCCAATCGTGGTGACTCCAGATAGGTGATTCGGTTGCCAGGGGGGCGGCGGCGTGGCTCAGCGTCTGACAGAGCTTTGAAATAACAGAACCTTTAAGCAGACATGCTGCTCCACCAGAAAGAACATTTCAAAAATCACAGTAGGGCGCAAATTCTAGAGATTGTTTTTAGGGCTTGTCAAAGTTAACATGATAGTAACACGATAGCGCAAATTTGTTTTAACGCCACTAATTTCTTTAACGCATTAGCGCAATGTGCGATTTTTTTTAGATTGTAGCGGGCTCAAAGCTAGAAGAATACTGGCAACATGTGAAACTGCAAAAACCTAAGGAATCCATTGGTACATTGGTACCAACCATGTCATACTAGCTTGTTGCAAAGGAGGATAAATAACGCTCCAAAACTAGGCTAAACTTTGGCGAAGAAAAACCGGCATGGTCATTTTCGAAGGGGTCCCTTGACCTCTGACCTCAAGATATGTGAATGAAAATGGGTTCTATGGGTACCCACGAGTCTCCCCTTTACAGACATTCCCACTTTATGAAAATCACATACAGATTTGGGCAAGTCATAGTCAAGTCAACACACTGACAGCTGTTGTTGCCTGTTGGGCTGCAGTTTACCATGTTATGTTTATATCGGCGTAGCAAAACACAATCGGCGATCATCCCTTCAATCGTGGATATACGATCCAATACGAGCCTAATCTAATCTCTCTTTTATTAGATTCAGATGCTGAATCTCTCAGGATCAACTCAGTTACTGCTTCACAGCATTAACAATTACCTCGCTCATTAAACACATGGATATGTGATATAGCACCTATTTTTCCCCTGAGGGTTAGTGCTATCTCTTATGGAAGTGTAAGTGAATTTTGTTCTGGGAGTCAGCCTCAAGCCATAATATGCTGCAGGAATCTCTGCATCTGACAATGGTTTATTCAGTGTTTAGCGTCCAATTAATCAGGGTAATAAACCATGAATGAATAAGTCAGTACTATTTCATCTCTGTGATTTTTTGCAACCATGTGATGTAATTAAAACTCAATGTTTTTAATCACAACTCTCCAATACTTTTCTATTTTTGTGATAGAAGTTGAGTGGAAACAAAATCCCTTGTTTCTTTACAATAAAAATCCAATTTTAATCAAGATATTTATATTGATTATCATCCCACACTCCTCCAAACTGTTTGTCTAGTCTTTTTCCACCACAATCTTTCTGCGTTCGTCTCTTCGCGTGATGAATTCGTTTCATTATTTGTGTTGTTTGAGTGGATTTAGAAACAAGCACAAAAAAAAACATTGATGAAGTTTGTCTTTACGGCGAGACAAATGGAAGCAGGAACGCAAACAATTATAACTTTCTTTGCGCCGAGTTTCACTGCAAATACTCTAAAGTCTGGTGTGTCACGACTTGTTTTCTGATCAATGAATCAAGTTGGTGGAATTTCCTGCCTGCGCTGCTCTCCAGTGATACGGCCTGTTACTGTAAAAAAGCCTCAGAGCAGTTGGGCACTGAGCCACCCTCGCTTTTTTTCTGTACTCTTTACTGTCTGTCTGGTTTTTCTGTGCGCTTGCTAAACTGTGAGAAATATTGTTGCTCTGTTTGCGTCCTGCAGCCTGTCTGCACGAATGTGGGTCGGCGTCGGCGCTTCTTCTTCTTCTTCTCCTTCTCCTCTCGTCTAACGCAGATGCGATCATCTTTAATCCCTCCTTCCCGAGTCAGCAAGGAGGGAGAATGCCCTTAATCTGTAGCAGGAATACACACGTCTTTCTGTCCACACGGTCCTGGCCTTCTGGAGAGTCCTGATTGGACTAAAGGGAGAAGTAGTCTGGGTGGGCCCGGGTGTGATTGCCAAGGTTCAGGGATCACTGTTAGTTCATCTGTTTATCTTCCCCACAAACAAGTAGGACACTTTTTTAAAGGGAGTTTGGATTCACAGCTGGTTAACATGTCATTTTTGTCTACTATTTACTATTTTATTACTAGTTTGCGCTCTCCGAGTGCAATATCAGTCAAAATAATCACAATCAGATAGATTTTCAAAATCTTGCAGCCCTACTATTTTAGTGCTATATTAGAATCTCTGATAAAGGCTATCAATCTCATGTCATTCTATTGACTACATGAAGTATAAATTGAATAGAAGTCTGTACAAATAGAGCTTTAACACGGAGTGAATATCTGATTCTTTTGCTCCTTTTACTGGAGAACAATAGTTTGGAGATTTCCCTCCACCTGATCGGTGTCAGTAGGGTGTCGGAGTAACCAGGGAGACACTCAGCAGGAGGCCACAGGTTTAGACCCCACTGGCAGTGAGCATCCGACCTGTTGAAGTGTGATCACCTTGATGAACCCCTCCAGCTGCAGTTTGTTTGATTTGCTTAATGTCATTTAGGTCCGGCTAAATAAACAGTATCACTGACCTGCCAGCTTTTGAAGCCTGGAGATCATACATTTGAGGTTTTGAGTTGTTTGTGTTTTTGGAATTGCTGATCAATCTGAAATGCAAAGAAATACTACCTCAATGTCATTTCTTTTTCAAAAACCCGGGGTTGGAAAATGTAGTTTTTTTTGAAAACTGAAACCGAAAAGGATCTTCGTTGCTTCAAAGGAGGAAGAGTTGAAGACACACGTTAACTTTGAGTTTCTCAACACACCTGTAGCTTAAAGTATTTACGGCTCTAAAAACAACCTGATGCGCTCATTTCATATGGCAAAGCCCCAACAAGTTGTCACTTAATGATTACTGGGAGCTATTTATTTAGGATTTATCTATTTAATACTTGTTATTAAGCTGCCTTTAAGAGCTTTGTCAGCTGGTGTAAGATGACACTCGTCCTTGAAGACTCGTGGAGCGGAGGGCTGTCTTTTTCAGTTGTTAAGCAGAATACAAATCGCTTGAAGAAAATTACTAGTGTAATGTATTTAATTTGTATAACGCAAGAAAGATTTTTGATTGCATTAGATTTGATTTTTTTTTTTTTTGCCTGAGCATGTGTAGATATGCACACACGCAGAAAAAAAAAACTCCTCAGTTTGCATTTGCAGCCCTGATTGCTGCATGTGTACGGCCGGCTATGTCATAGGCTGTCACCAGACAACGCAGAGGACCTTGTGCCATAGACCGGTCAATGATTTACTTGACCAAGGTTACTGTACATGTGGAGGCAAACATTCAACCCCCAGAGCTGTCGTTCAGACTTACACCTTGTGTAATCTTGTGATCCCTGGCTGCCAGCTGCTTATAGGGAAAACTTGATAATGGCCTCATTTCGCCTTTGTCAAAACACCATTAATGAGATTCAGCACAGGTCCAGCCTTTATAGGCCTAGGTGACCCACTTCTTGTTGCATGTTTGCTGAGCTACTGCTGCGCACTTAAATCAAGCTCCATCCAGAAATTGAAATGCAGTGCTATTTAAAGCTGATGGCAGGGTCTGTTTAGCCTTGTGGACCAGATAGTAAACTGTCAGAGATGTCAACAGTGCTGCCACTAGTTACATATTACACAATTAATTACATTTTCTTTTAAACTTAGTCCAACAATTTTTTTTTTAAAGAAACATTATGCATTTTAGGACTGCTTCCTCTCAGTCAAACGACAGGGGAAATGTACATTAAAGAGGACCTATTATGCTCATTTTCGGGTGCATACTTGTATTTTGGGTTTCTACTAGAGCATGTTTATATTTTGATCTTCAAAAAAACTCTTTATTTCTCTCATCACCACTTTTCACCCTTTGTCTGAAACGCTCTGTTTGAGCTCCTGCTGATAGGTATTATGCAAATGTGTTACTTGGTGACATCACCATGTTACAGAAGAAAAGGCAGGACTTCCAGGTAGTTCAGGAGCAGTTTTTCTGTGAGGGAGAGTAACTCCCTTTGGTGTGAACTTGGGGCTTTGTAACTTTGCAGACCTTTTACATGAACAAATAAACTATATAACACACTAAAAAAAGAGGGGAAAAAGCACAAAAGCATAGTGAGTCCTCTTTAATATTTTTTGCCCATCTAAGTTAAACAGTTTTGGAGAATTCTAATAATGTCTCTGGTGTTAGGATAGCTTGAATTTGTCATCACTCAGGACTTGATTTATTCAACTAAACGGACTTTCCCAGACTATTGCTGTACACCCAGTGAGCAGTTTGTTCACTGGTTGTGACGGACATCTACGCTTCATTTTGGTTTTCTAAAGTCAACATTGGGAAGCACTTGAGATGTTGTGGTTTGCTGAGAAAGCACATTCTCATTTCCCCCCAGCTTTTACAGTATCCACTTGATCCTGCAGCAATATAAATTGCAACAAAAGAAATAACACATCAAATAGAAAATAGCATACTACAAAATACTAAAGATCACAAAATGGAAGAAGGCCGGTTGCATTCCAATTGGAGCACCTGAATAAAAGACGACAAAGTACAGAATGAAACGGACGCTGCTTTTGGAAAAGAAGGAATTTTTTTAAGAGAAGACAGACCGTGGCTGCAGCAGCAGCAGTGCTAGCGTTGAGTTTTGTGATGCTCCACTTGTTTGGAAGGGTGGTGTCATGCTGGTCCAGCATGCATTGATATCAACACTGCCTGAGGTAGAGCAGGCATAGACTGTGTTTATCATCCTTCCTTAGCAAGCAGCTGGTTGACAGGTTGGTTTGTTGGCTGTGTTTATCACCGACTGGTGTCTGTTCAGGACACATTGGGTGATACACTGGTAGATTTGTCTTTTTGGATCCGTTCAGTTTCAACTGAATCATATA
>CAKAOI010000522.1:0-12662 GCA_916701655.1 Sebastiscus albofasciatus
AAAAAAAAAAGTCTGAAAAATGTAAAAAAAAAAAAAGTATGAAAAATGTTTGGAAATTTCAGAAGAAAAGTCTGAAAAATATCTGAGAAAAAGAGTTTTAAAGCAGAGTGAAGATACTGTTCAAAACCAGCCTGAAAAATGTAAAAAAAAAAGTCTGAAAAATGTAAAAAAAAAAAAAAGTTTGAAAAATGTAAAAATAAAAAAAAATCTGAAAAATGTAAAAAAAAAAAAAAAAGTCTGAAAAATATAAAGAAAAAAGTTTGAAAAATGTAAAAAAAAAAATCTGAAAAAAGTTTGAGAAATGTCCAAAAGAAAGGCAGAAGAAAAGTCCAATACTGATATCATAGTAAACTATAAAACCTAATGAATCCATCGGTACCAACCATGTCAGACTAGCTGGTCATGAAGGAGGTTAAATAACGCTCCAAAGTTACGCTGAATGTTGTTGAGGAAAAACTGTCATGTCCATTTTCAAAGGGGTCCCTTGACCCTTTATTTTTGCTGCTTGTTCTCTTCCTCTCTGCCGTATTAGTTGACTTGTTTTTTATTACGAATAGCTGCTTACAAAGCATCGCTAATTCGTTGATAATCATTTATGATCCTATAAATTCTTCACAAAATTTTAAATAAATTTAATTTAAAAGCTTTTATTGTGAAGCAGCAAAATCAGGAAATGTTGAGTTTTCATCAACAGTATAGCGTAACACTCCTGTACAGCTGAAAGCGAAACGGTAAAATAAAGCAGATATGTGAAAGTACAAACAGGGACGCAGGGGAGAAACTAGACCTCAAACCGCAGAGATTCAGTTAGGAGCTACAAAGGTACTGAGAGCTAAACACAGAGACATCCTGCATAGAGTTGAGTCTGACTCGCAACACACGCTTCTTTGAGACGTCACTGCAAACCGCTTTGAGGCGGGTTCGGGCGGACTTTCAACATGACTGCGGAGATGGTCCATCTCAGGCGTGGCTCGGCACAACACGGCACGCTAAAACTGGTAACGAAAACGCAAATCAGCGCGGCATGGTTTGACTCGGCGCAGCCAAAAGTGCCAATGGAAATGTCACACAGAATGCAGACGCCAAGGGAGGAGGAAGGAAACGCCAACACAAGACAGTTGGTGTTCTGCAGATCAGCGAGAGTTGAGACCTTGTTAGACAATGAATGATGACCCTCATCCCTGAAGTATTGAGTGCATTTATATATGAACCTAATGAACTGAAACCGGCTCCCTCCACCCAGCAGACACTGTGGGAGACAACTCAACAGGGTTCAGGGAGGAATCACATCCTTTCTTAGGAGTCAGCAAGTGTACCTGGTAGAGCCTCGAGCCTTATGTTAATTCATTCCCGTAGATGGAACAATAAATCATTTCCCTAGTACTACCTGAGCCTTGGGCAGCAAACATGGATGTACATAAACAATGCAGGTTTCATGCTAATCAAAAAAGTCTCTAAATGTTTGATGAGGAAAGAAATGCATCTCATGTGTTTGTTTGTTAGATCAAGAATACACACATATCGTTTTGGTGAGAAACACTAAATGGAAACAAAACTGTTTGTTTACAAGAAAACTCCACAGGGGTAAGTGCATGTGAAAGCACTGAAAGTCTTGTCTGTCATTTAACCACAGTGTTTTTGTTACTATAGAAACCAAAACCCAAGACAAACTGATTTCTTTTTGAGAGAGAGAGAGAGAGAGAGAAACAGCAACACATGAAATATTGAGTATTTAGGAACATGGTGAGATTTGATGTTTAACAGATTCTTAATGAAATATAGAACAAGGACTAGTCAGAGTACGGCACAGGAATACATTCACCCTCAAGACGTCTGTAATCATTTTGATAGGCCGGTCAGTGACGCATCTTTGCTCAAAATGCGTCACCGACTTGTCAAATTGCATTGCTTGTAGCCTGAAACACATCAAATGCTTTAGCTGGAGTATACATTAGGCCTAATCTCTACCAACAAAAGCACATCACTCCGTATCAATCTGCACAATCGTGTGTGTGTGTGTGTGTGTGTGTGTGTGTGTGTGTGTGTGTGTGTTCACGAGAGTCTATGTCCAAAGATTCATTTAGAGGATGAACGTTTCATCCGTATGATCAGACACCACAATAATCAATTGATGTCACGGTGTGTGTCGCCGTGATTGTTGCCGTTTAGCTGTGACGGCTCTGGCCCCTTTCAGGAGATCAATTCACCAAAATAAAAGAGACGGGAGAGAAGAGACAAAGACAAATAGCATCTGTCAGAAGAGATTCACACACATGCACAAAGACAATGCTATATGGTAATGAATTAAAAAGCCTTCTTTTTGACACCGTCAGTCTTGCAGGTGACTGTGAGGAATCACACAGCTCATCAAACACGGTGACACAAAACTCGACTCCCTTCATTGGTCTTTCATGTCCGTCGGTGTCCCTTCATCTGTGTGTACATATTAAACAGATCATGGCTGATCACTAAGGCATTGGTTAGGTCACACGGTGCATGACATGGACACTGGTATTAGCCATGGATGTATTAAGAGAACTTGGAGGCAGGGCCCCGTTCATTCCTATGAAAGTTGCTCAGTGGCGCGAGAAGATAAAATGGCTCGACTTCCGCCTGGAAAACTACCCAGATCTTGGGCACATGGAACATGCACAGTAGCGTCCGCTCGGTCACATGACTCGGTCGCGGGGTCCCCACGTCACGCCACCGTCACGGCTTACGCTCCGGCCTCGGTCTAGGTCTCACTCACATGAACGGAGGAAGGAGAAATAACTCTGGATTTGGCTATTAGTGCGTTTTACAACTTTTAAAACCTAATAATTTAAATAAGGGCTTTTATAGTGGTCGTACTGGGGAGTTGATTTACCTCAGAAAAAAAATTATCCGCCAAGTTACAAACGTCTCTTTCCCAATGTAAGTCTATGGGAAAAAGTATTTTTGGGACCAATGGCATCACGTGAATGACACAGAAGATGCAGTACCGTTGTTTGGTCACTACAAAAGTTGGGATCAACGACTGGCGCTCTTCCTGGGGGCTTGGTAGCAGCCTCTGTCTCACACAATGGGGGCCTACTGGCACTCAAGGGAAACAAGACTCGGTCCAAGCCGAGTATATGTCTGAACTGTGTACGGTCAGTCTGTGAATTTGTGGCTAATTTGTTCCACAAATAGTCAGTGGTCATGTCTATAATGTTAAATCCAGTAGTACCTGTCCACCATGTCCGACAAGGACGCTAGGTGGACGCGCTGCTCCACTCAACTGGCTGTTCAAGCGGTGACGTATCCTATCGTGAAATACACCTGATTGTTCACTGGTTTTCTGCTCGCTGTTTCAAACTGGAAAGAACATGGCGGTTTGCTTGTAAACTTTCTGTTATTCCGTCTGAACAATCCACCAAAATCTACTTCTGAAAACATTTTAAGTGAGAAATAGGCTATGCCACAGCTGAATCTGGTTTCATTCTAGTTTGACAGCTTGGTCCAAGTTTCGTGAGCCAGACGCGTCACGCTGGACGAGCTCATTTGCATAAAGCACTGTTCCTGCCTTTTCATTTTGAAAGAGCAACGGCCAATGAGAAAACTCCAACACTCCGCCGACCAATCACTTCATCACTTCATCACTTTGTGTTTTTAGGGCTGACCTTCTGCAGTCCAGCCAAAAAAAACCCATCATGGCTCAACTACATTTCTAAGACCATTCTTCAAGAATCCGTCACTCACATTCACCAAAAGCTGAGGTCCAAAGCTCTGACAGGTGACCTACAGTACGAGGCCCAGATGTGGAAGAAACAGAACACTACTGCTAATATTAATACATGCAAATGAAAACAGCCAAGACCGTCTTGACTTGACAGAGAACCCGGCCTACTGCATCCTCCTCCATTTACTGCTGCTAAATATTTCATGTTCCCATCCAGACCTATCTGTCAACTCTGCATATACTGGTTTTGTCTGGGCCATCTGTCTGCTCTGCAAAGTCTAGCGATGTCTAGTCCATCCATCTCTCCCCCTATCCACTTTTTCACTTTCTCTCCTCGCGTTTGTCTCTATAACAATGCTGTCTCAAACTCAATGGGAAGAAGCTAAAGTGTGCCAGAAAAATTATGTTAATTTGTATATAATAAATTTTCACAGTACAAGAAACACAATACAGTACAATACAACCTCCCCTTGGGTTTGCAAAAGTGTTCTCTCCGACAGAGGTGGGGCTGAGTCACCAAGAGGACCGCGCCCTCTCCCAGACCAGCCTGGTCTCCTGAAAATGACGTTCCCATGCACACAATAAAACTGCATTGTCAATTACATTTCAAGGGGAAATGTATTTTCTCACGGATTATGTTTGTTTTTGACGGATCACAAATATGTTTCTGCTAAAAAAAAAGAATTAAACATATTTTTTTTCCGGAGCTGATGATGGAAGAAGCTAAGGAGTGAGCCGTCTTGCTTCCTTCTCATCTCTTTTGATATGTTGCACATGTGCAGTAACAATCGGGCACTCGTGAGAAGATGGCTGGGGGTAATGAGCTGAAGCGCTATAGCGAGCATTTCAATTATCCTGGAAACAGGAGTTTAGTAGGCTGGAGAGGATGTGGGAGGATGTGGGCACAACTCCAGATTCATTTACGTAAGTACAGATCAAACATGACGATTAACTTTGGTCTTTGTTGTTATTTGATAACTGCTGATAAATAAAACAATTTGTACATAGGGGCAAGTAAAAGGAATATTAACGTTGAACCCTGAGGTGTCCAAATGTTGTCACGTATGTTTCCTTTCATTTAGTAATGCAAGTAATCAAGTGGTATATAACGTGATATCTCCATCTTCCACTGAGATTCTGTTGGGGGCGGGGGGGGGAGGGGCCTCCCAGCCGGTGGCAATACATTTTTTTTGAAGCAATAAATGCAAGATTACAGAGTTCCCTTTGATGGCAGTCACCAGCATTAAAGTTGCCAAGTAGACAGAAATGTGGAGTGAGTATTAGATTGATGAAATAAGAGAACATATTTCCTCCCAGAAGGGGCTAAGTTTACAACAATATGTCTCTTGCAACTCTAAAACAAAAAGGATTTTTACTGAATGCATATCATGGAGTATACTGTATTATGTTCCACGCAGAGTCTTGAGTTGTAAGAGATTGTGCTCTCCAGTTGTATGAGTGTAAATTTAAACAAATCTGTTACCACTCCTCCTTCCTTGAGATCAACTTCCTATTTTCTTTCTTGGAAGAAAGAGTCTGGAAAAGCCTCTAACAAGCCTTAAAGTTTAGACATCAATTTAGTTTTCTCTGATTGTCTTAGTGTTTTCTCTATTATAGAGGGCTTTGGTTCCTCCAGTGTACGCTGGGTCGACTGAATAAAGCTTCTTATTTGCAAAAATCTGAGGAATTTGGAGGAAATTGTGAGCTGGGGACCTTGTATTTTTTTCCTGAATCTTTTTTAAATGAGAGAAGAGTTCCATTGTTATGCAAGCTATAGCAAAAGTTAGAATTATTTTTTTCCGTTTTGAAATATTGTCACTAAATATGGAAGGCAGTGCTGGGTTCTTCCATAGAGGAGAATTGGGTGAAAGAGGCTTATTCCAGTTGACAAACTTATGAGCACAGTCCCATATCCTCACAGAGTGAAATATTGCTTGTTATTTTCTTAAGGTTTTTCATTTCTCAGTTAAGGGGCATAAATTAAATCCAAAGGTAATACATCATTTTCTATTCTAGCCCACACACAGGATTATTTTTTTAAAATTGCTTCAGCAGTCTTAGTTTGCAGCCTAATAGGTTGTTATGTATTATTATATTAGGTAAAACAAGCCCACCTGACTCCAGTGGGAGGTAAAGTACACTGATACGGACTCTCTGGACTTTACCTCTCCAAATAAAAGATGAGAATAAAGATTGGATCTTCTTAAAAACAGACTCGATAAATAGATGAATAAGTTAGCCTAGGTAAGAAAAATGATAAATGTTAATTTGCAATTGCGTGTGATCGTGTAATGATTTTAATTACAGCTGTCAGAGTTAACGCGATAATAACCTGTTGACGCAAATTAGTTTTAATGCCACTAATTTATTTAATGCAACTTGCAATTTTTAGGTTGTATTCGGCTGAGGAATCCATTAATACCAATCATGTCATACTAGCTTGTCTTGAAGGAAGTTAATTAACGCTCCAAACCTATGCTAAATGTTGGCGAGGAAAAACTGTCATGTCCATTTTCAAAGGCGTCCCTTGACCTCTGACCTCCAGATATGTGAATGAAAATGGGTTCTCTGGGTACCCACGAGTCTCCCCTTTACAGACATGCCCACTTTATGAAAATCACATGCAGTTTGAGGGCAAGTCATAGTCAAGTCAGCGCAAATGTAGTACCTGTGAGGGTTTCTGGACAATATGTGTCATTGTTTTGTGTTGTTAATTGATTTCCAATAATAAATATATACCTAATCTGCATAAAGCAGCATATTTGTCCACTCTCATGTTGAGAAGAGTATTAAATACTTGACAAATCTCCCTTTAAGGTAGTGTGCGATTAATAACGATTAACTATGGACAATGAAGTGATCAAATGCTTTAATCGATTGACAGCCCTAATTTTAATATCAAAGTGGGTGTCTGAAGGCATTTTCTGTAAAGATGTTGCTACAGGGGTCATACAAGTTGTCAAATGTGTGAGCAACACACTTAGTAGACTAGTTATGTCTTAAGCACCGTTACATCCATCCACTTTTGGTGTTTTTCTTCCATGCATAGTGATGTATCGACTGTCTCGAGTGCTGAAATACATTCAATCAACAAAGCCTTTGTGTGTGAAGTGGCTGCTTACAGTGCAGCAACACAGAGATTCTTATTTCATACAAAAGTCATCAAGAATAAAGAAAAAAATATCAATATTTAAACTCCATGTTTTGTAGTTACAAATGGTGTTTGCATTAAAATAAAAATCAATGAGTACATTAAAAGTACATTTTCCACCCTGATGCACACACACTAAGAATTGAATTATGCCCTTAAGGTACACTAATACACACACACACAACCTCAGAGTACATGCATGTACACATGCACACACACAAGTGAAATACAAGACTGAATATGTTATAGAGGTGGGGAAGAAAGGGAGAAGCTGCTACGGCCTGAATGTATTCATTCACATAATGCTAATTCAAAACAACACGGTCAGAGCATGAACGTTTCCTTCATTCAGTGTTACTAAAATACGCTTCATAAATGCTTCTTATTCATTGAGCTTAAGTGTAGCCTTCACAATTGAATCTCAAAATATAACTAAGGTCACCAAACACTTGCACACGCACACTCTCACACACGCCCACCGTGATAAAAAGCAATTTCTGGATGTTCTGTGTATAATGTGTATAGCCTGATGAGAGATAAATAGAAGAGGAGCGCTCTGTGGAAGAGAGAAGATTGAAAGATTGGCTGAAGATTACAATTCTGTGTCTGTGCTCTGAATTCTTGATGAGTTCGGGGAGAGGCAGGTGAACATTTGAGAGAAGGTCGTGTTGTTACAACGAACACAACAGTGAAACACAGCCAGTAAAATGTAAAACATTCAGGAGCACGTTTACAGCACTGTGTCGAAAAGGTCTTCAGCCACTTCATTTGATAATTAAGTTAAAAAAAACACAAAGAGGCTCATATCCCTGCTTCACAAGAGGTTAAAGAAGTCCCCCAATCTCATTTCACACCAAAGAAACTGAACGTGATTGGTTTTTCCTCTTTGGTTTACACAGTTACACATGGATTTCATCCCTAACGTCACATATTGACAGAGTCTGTCTCCGCCTGTGAGAGAGATACACATCTCGATATGAAACACACGACACAGAGCACCAAAGATACATCTAACAAATTAATTTAGCCCCGTCTGTCTTGTTGTCACTTGTTTATTTAAACTGTAAGAATAAATCACAGAATTTATTAACCATCAGCTCTCCCCTCACATTACTTGTAGGGGAAATACTGTGAACTCTATGGAGGATGGAATCTGCCAAAATCAACAATAAATTAATAAATAAATAAATGAGTCAATAAATAAATAGGTCATTAAATGTAGAAAAAATAATATCAAAATAAAGGTAGCCATTATTTAATTGATGAAATGTGACATAAATTGATATTTCTGTTTTAATTTTCTTCTTTATTTATTGATCTTTGTATTAATTCCCTTATTTATTTACTCATCTGTTTAATTTTCCCTTTTATTTATTCATGTATTTATTTTTCTAAATGTTTAAATGTATTCATTTATTTATTGTTTGCACTTATTTTTTATTTATTTATATATTTATTTTTATTATTTCTTATTATTTTTATTCATTCATTGTTTTATTTATTAAAAAATATGCAAAAATAAATAAATACATAAAAAAATATATGCAAATATAAATGAATAAATCTTAAATAAATAAAAATAAATACCTAAATAAATAAATGGGAAAATTAAACAGAAGAGTAAATAAATGAGAAAATCAATAAAAAATAAAAATAAATAAAGAAGCAAATTAAAACAGAAATCAATTTATGTAATTTTATCAATTAATTAATTAATTAATTACTACATTTATGTTTAATATTATTTTTGCTATATTTAATAACAGATTTATTTATCGAGTCATTTATTTATTTATTTTTTTATTTTGGTAGGTTCCGTCCTCCATACAAAAGGAAAACTCCAAGCCACACTTAACTTCTTTACTTTATAGAGATAAGCAGCATTTTTAGCTGGTATGTCACAGTCACCGATCTCAAACTGAGTGAGAATCTGAGTATTGAAAAAGAGGCATAATGACACAAATACAAAGGTTTTGTGTTCATCGTTAGATTTCTTGCAGATGCCGACGTGTGTCAAGTGAGTCAAGTCATTTCTCCTGTCCTGTTTCTCCGTCTCTCCATTCCTCCTCACTCTCATTGCCAACAGGAAGGACAAGCAAGGTTGTGGCATCCATGGTCATTTTTTTCTAGATATACAGAGAGGTCCGTTAAAATGAAGAAAACTGGGACACTTGAAAAGGATGTCAGAAGAGCTTTTACATCCCAACATCCAGCTGTTCCTGCAGCGCTGACCGCTCACCCAGCAGCTAACCTTGACTGGGCCTGGTTAGCTGACGGTGCAGGAATAACCTTGAGAGCTTGTTCAGGACACCTCATACTGTTTACCAACTGTGTGCATACTTGCACACACTTTATGTTTTTTATGAGCTGACACTTCCAAGTTTTACACTTTATGTAAAACTTGGAGGTGTCAGCTCACATCATAGTTAGAATTAATATGTCATTTTATTTGTAGATGTTACTTGGAGTGATTTTATTGATGATTATATAGTTATTTACTTCGTTGGATGAAGCCTATCCAACCCGATATCACGCCAAAGTGTGTAATAGACCTGCCTCTCCACCAGATAGCGGGTTGTGTCACGTTTTGCCTCGCCGAGCATGAATATTGCATGCATGTTTGAAGGTGTAGTACCAGCAGGGGGCACCAAAAACACTTAGTTGGCCTTAAAATAAATACATTAACCAAGTACAATATGTACAGAAACGTAACATAAGTACGGAAAACACGTCACAACCATCACTAAAAAGCACGTCCACAGATCTCCCATCCCACCCAACATAAGCAGTCTCTCACATTTTATTCAACGTCACTAGCTCTCAGCGTAGCATATTCAGATTGCAGTCAATACACACTACATCATGGTCAAATGACATGTCAAAAGCAAGAGCGCTGTTCTTATTACACACTTTTGCCTTGCGCGTTATCATATAATTCACATGCTTTTTCTTGCGACCGGGCTGCTTCATTGAGTGCATCCCTCATTATGTGAACTAAACCAAAGTAGACTAAATACAAAATATTAAACTGCAGGTAACCACAGCTCTTTGCACCTTGTTACTCACTTGAAACTAACCTGAGGATCAAACTGAATATTCTTTTAAAAAGGATTAATACTTCTCTGGGTGTTCTTCATGTAGGAGATAAAAGGCTCGGCAGAGGAAACACAACTCTGCTTCATACTGTGGTCAAGTCAATTTAATATATTGAAAACATTTTAACCACAGATGTTAACCGCGTACTCAGTCCATTTTTATCCGTTTTTCTCTCTTTTTCCTCAGAGTCGTCGGCTCTAATAAAAAGAGAGGAGCACTGCAAGACATCCTGTTATTGAAGCTGTACTTTAAGTATCATCTCGACTCTCCAGAGCAGTCAAATCAGATGATGACTGGTGCGGTCGGACCAGAATTAGCCTGGCAAAATCTACAGGTGCGATGTGGCAAAAAGCAGACAGGACAGGAAGTAGTGTGGGCAGAGTTGTGAGTTGTGAAGTGGTGGAGCTAACATGGCAGGCGAGCTAACAGCAGCTTCAACAAGTTGTAAATTATACTGTACAGCTTCTTCACAAACATTATCCTCATTGTCATTGTCCTCGTAGTCACGGTAACCAAGCAACATGCAACAGCTGCTTGAATTATTTAGTTGTGCGGTTATATACACGAGTACACAAACAATCAATACTTGGATTAAATGTCTGTCAGACTGGCTGGACATCAAGCGAGTTTTTAAGATTTCACAGGTCAAAGTTCAGTCAGATTGAACGTTGGGGATCAACATGCAAAGCGGAGGCAAATACCTGGTCGGTGTGACCACACCTGAAGACGAACCGAGTGACTCTTTCCCTCCTCGTTTCCACGAAAAAGAAACAACATTCTTCACAGACCATCGTGTTTGCCATTTTAATAATCATCATGCACTAATCAAATTGACTGCACAATGCCTGCGGCGCTCCAACAATTTGGTTGAGGGAGAATCATGCGTAAAAGTCTCCCTCATCAATTTGACACTGTGCCATAATTGCATAATCTTATGACTCTGGTGGGCTATATTAAGAAAGGTGGCAGTAATGCAAACGGCTCCAAGCCATAAATGCGAAGCATGAAAAGTCACACACACATACACACATACACACACACTGTACCCAAACGAGGGTGCATTCACACATACAGCCAATTAGTTTGACAGTGGAGAGCTGAGGAGTTAAGAGTAGCAGTCAGTCATTGTTGCTTCTCCCCGCCGCTGACAGGCCGGGAGGATGAGAGAGGGGAATGAGAAGGAATAAAATAAATACCTGGCTGCTGAGGCTAAGATTCATACTGCACCACCAAGCATAATTTACATACATTTACATATCCTGTTGGGATAAAGGCAAATATTGTCAAACAAATAGCCTTGAATGAAGCTGTGTCATCTCTTTTACAGCATCATCTGCTTCAGTGTATTCGCTCCAAATCTATCCTATCATGAGAGGTGGGCTGCCTGTCAGAGCCCAACATACTCAAATCTGAGAGATTAATAGCATCTGGAGAGTATTTGACCAGAGCAGCTCTGTTTATTGGCCAACGTCTCCATCGACAAGCTAATCCCACAAGACACATATGTCCACAGAGACCCGGGGACAACTGAACAATGCTGTTCTGTTGCTTCCTCAGCAAATATTCTTTCACAATCGAACAATATGTGAACACGTGGTGCTGCGTGAGCTACTAAAGCACAGGCAGATCAGTCAGAGATGAAGACAATAAAAGAGGCTTGAAAACACAAACAACAATGGATTGAAACTACGGCTTTCAACAAGCACATGGAGAGGGAAATACGGGGAAAGGTTGCCTGAAAAAGCCCAAATTTGGTTCCTCTGGCACTATTCCATCACATACACTGATATTAATTAGTGCATATTTGAATGAGTTCTAGTGTGTTTAAGCCCACACAGTCTGTGTATTAATATTTAAAACCACGCCTATTCCTGACTGATCAGAACTTTTTTAATTAAGAATCATTAGACCTTATTTATTATTTATTTATTGACACCTTCACTGTCAGGTACAGTGAAGTCAGGTACAAAGACATGCCACAATAGAGTGCAGCAGGGATGACGTATTTTTGTAGGCCAACCGGGAAGTACGCCTCGCCTTGGTTCTCTCGACAAAAACCCAAATGGGATTTTTCCATTGGGATTTGGATTATTGCATATTGAAGATAATTCATTCATTTGTTCATTTATTAAGCCCATAAACGTATGTGAGGTGCATATAGAAAATGCAGCGCTTCCAGTGGACTTTTTAATGCTTACTAATTAATGCTAATCCACAAATTTCTGCCACTGGTGTTTTCTGAAGTGCCCTGTCTGAGCAATCAATGCAATGATGTATTTTGTTTTGTCATCAATTATTTTGCTAATAACTGTCAAACACTGAAAACAATAGTCACATTTCTCCATCATCAGCTTGCATCGTCTTGAAGCAGAGGCTAGTGGTCGTAAAATGTACACGCAGAGCGAATCGCAACTTCTTAATCAAGACTATTTCATTAGAATTAAAAATGTATATAATAAAGTAGCCTGGTGGACTTAAATGAGCAGTCGGCCGTTTGGCCAGCAGCCGGCCCTTATGAAAAGCTCTTTGGGACCTCATAAAGCCAATTGAACCCAATCTGTCTTGTCCAGTAACAGGTGCATCTGATGTTTTTTCACAGCGGACTCTCACTGACCAGCTGCCACTCCCAGAGCCCTGCCATGGAAAACACCATTGTTTTTCTTTATTGGAACATTGCTTAGTCACTGGCCTTTAGATGCTGCGACAGAGACAGGC
>CAKAOI010000523.1:0-14822 GCA_916701655.1 Sebastiscus albofasciatus
ATATACACAATATATGGCACATACAGTATTGTATCAAGATCACAGTATCTCAAAATAAGGACGCATTCTCTAAATAATTGCATTTAAAATCAATAACCTGTGAGAATTCCAATGAATCTAAAATAGGCATATTTAATAAAGTATTAAAAATGATTAATTCTAACATATCAAAATATAGTGAGTCATTCTTTGATATTGAAATTCTTATGACTTGAAAAATCACAATAAGTTACACTTACTTGCTGATTTAGTGTTCAGTGCCTTTTACAGTCATGACAGATTTTGTAAGACTGATTTGCATTGTGAAATTTAAATACTTTTTGGGACATTTTGGGAAATACACTTATTCTCTTTCTTGCAGAGCGTCAGCAGAGAATATTTGTACCACTCTCATGTGTGTCTCTTCAAAATGACGCTGAAGCCAGCAGTTGGTTAGCTTAGCTTAGCATAGAGGCTGGAAACAGGAGGAGAAAGCTAGCAGAAAGTTACAGAAAATTTTGGATGCAGCGTTCCCATTAATTACATTATGTTACACAATATGCACAGAACATTAGGGTCCAAAACGATTAGTCAGCGTGAACAAACAATCCTCTGCTCTTCTTGATTCCAGAAAAACAGCAAAAGAAAAAATGGGCCAAAAATTGTCTCCAGAGGAACGACTGGTGGAACTTGACAAGTTCTCTGACGCACTGTTTAATTCAAGTCAATGGCACGGTTTTGGAATTGATCGGTAAGCACGTTCGCTGTCCAAAGGCAAATGCATGTCTGTGTTTTAACTTGGATGTAGTTTGAAGATATAAACCATTTACTGGTTTTCATCTAGCACCATCATTGGGTCAAATTTGTAATTTGTAATATTGGTTGATGACCGAATACCTGCAACATTCCCATCAGCCTCAGCTGTAATTTGGGTTTAGCGCTAATTAGAAAATGTTAGCATACTACATTAGGTCTATATCTGTCAGGCATCATCATATTAGCGTTGTCATTAGCCGCGTTTCCATTCAATTTTCACTTTTAAGCAAACTTTTGAAATGTCTCAAAAAAAGAAATGCAAATTAGGTCATCAACTGGTTTTAAGTGAATAAACTCGGCTACAGCGTAGTTTGGTCAGAAGTTGTCACTATAGGCTACGCATGGCTGTAATCCGCCAGTAAACTAAGTAGAAAAAGGAAATTGCGAACCTGAAACAAAATAAGTTGAGAGAGAGGTCTTCAGGAATTTGTTTCAATTGGGCAAGTTTTAATTGTTCTTTCATGTCAGCTATTGGCCATGTTTCATGTTGTCCGGAGACGAAGACAAGCATTAACACGTTATGGGAATATTCGAGAAGACTCCGACATAGAAACAGCTGATCAGTCATGTGAATTAAATGTTCGTTACGCCAGAAGTTATTCGGCTAAGGTGTTTCCATAATCCATTCAGCCCATCAAAACCACCTCACGCAGGCGTAAAAACTTTTTTTTCGCAGTTGAGGAAGTTTCATTCAATTTTGCCATTTCCATGCAGCTTTCCTAATGCAATACTTAAAATGTGGATGAAAATATATGAATGGAAACGCAGCTATTGTGAGCAAGCTAGCACCATGGATGTCTTATTAGAACTGGATACAGGACCCTAAGATTACGCCTACTCATTCCGATAAGAGCTGCTCATCTAGCGCGAGGGTTTACTTCCAGGGAATTTGGCCCACTGAATATGTAGTAGTAGTAGTAGTAGTAGTAGCAGCAGTAGTCTTTCTCCTGCTGGCCCCTTTTGTGAGTTCCTGCTCGGCCCATAGACTTTACATTGTGGTGACTTCACAGATTTTTTAATCAGTTTTCTCGGATTGAGTAAAGTTTTACAAATATAAAACCTCCATGGATCAAAAATTCATAATAGAAAGAATAATTGACCTTGTTTGCAGTTCGAGGTGTCCTGTCAACAGTTTGAGAGATGTCTCTTTTACAATGACGGTCTATAGGGAAAATACCACAAGTGACTACTGGAAAAAACTGGATGCAAGGCTGCGCGGCGGCACCGTATCCAGGTCTTATTATACATCCATGGTTAGCACGCTGATGTTAGCAGTTAGCTCAAAGCACTGCTGTGCCAAAGTGCAGCCTCACAGAGATGCATGGCCAGAATGGCTGTAGACTCTTAGACTTGTTATGTCACATTAGGCCTCTCAGAAAATGACCAATAAAAACACAATCGCATAATATAACAGATATTGACGTAGTGGGACAGATTTAAGAATCAAAACAGCAAAAAACTGAAGTTTTGTACAGTAGAAATTAAATGTTCAACTTCATTTTTTTGTATTCCACCAGTCAAAGTTATTATTTGTAGAGGACTAATGAATTTAACTCTGCACTCAGCTCCCTGCTAAATTACTCCGGACTCAATTCAAATGAAGTCCTGGATGGTTACAGAGACCAAGTGTTATACAGTGGAGAATTCAGCGATGTTGCAACTGCTGTAGAGAAGCTGGGTTCTGCACTGGGTGGGCTCACCTTGGTGCCTAACGCTGTGGGACTGGGGGCTCTCGTCATTTCCATGATCTTAGAGACAGTTGGGAAGGCCTTAGGGAAACAAACCATGGGCACGGCTGAAATGTTGCAGAGGGTGTTTGCACAGGAGAAGGCCAATGAGGTGAGACCCTGATCTTTCCTGGGGATATTGGGGTTGTCCAATGTGGTCATATGTTGTAAACTTTATTATGGTAGTAATTAAAGGTTTAGTATTTTAAATGCTTACCTTCAATTTCATTATCTAAGAATTTATGAAAACATGTTTTTATGACCAACATTCAAAATTCACTTTCATGAATTTCAACATTCCACTCCTCAACTGTGGAGGTCCGAGACCTGATGGAGGAGTATCTGAAGCGCCTACGGATCAACTTGGGGAGGCCACAGCTTCAACTAGCTGAGACCCGGCAAATAGAGACCGATCTTTCTGCCCAGCTTACACGGCTAAAGGTGCGAAGCGGTCATATTCTTTCATGGCTATAGGATCATCCTACATTCCGATAACTGAATAACATCTATATGTTATGCTTTTGTCTTTCTAAGAATTCCATGCTGAGAGATGAACATATGAACACTTGGTTTCTCAAGCAGTGGGTGAACGGAGCTGCCTTCCACACCCAGATGTTGATCCATCAGGCTCGTCTAGAGGGGGCAGACGGGTCCAGACCCATGCAAGCAGCGGGGCTTTATCAGCAACAGCTCAACCTTATTCTGGAGAAATACAAGAGCTACCTCAGAACTGTTATATATGTGGGAACAGATCATGATTTGATCAGTGTGTATTGTTGTCTGTATTACAAAGAGAACCAGAATTTTCACTTCCCAGTTAATTGTTTCCCTGCACGGGATGAATACTGTTTCAGTGGCAGTGAAATAGTTGAGACTATGTTTTCGAAACATCAGATTACTTGGGCAAAGAGTTATTTCTCAGATTTAGCAGCGAATATTCCAACTCTTGTGAGCCAACATGGTACCTTTCGTGTCCAAATCTGACAAAGACCATCTATGCTTGTGAAGCCATGAGTCCGTCGGAAAATAAACATTGTGGTGATTCATAGGAAAAACCTCACACTAAATTTTAAGTTCCAATAAAATCTGAAAGATTGAATTAGTTTTTGTCTGTTTTAAATTTGTGTATCCTGGATTATTTACAGTGATCAATGACCTCAGAGGGGATCAGTCTGGTAGTGTTGCACTCAACAGCATATTTAACTCCACAGATTTTGTTAATTTGACACAGGCAGATATAGAGACATAGGTGACAATGACCGTTTTTTTTTTTAAAATTATAAATGACAATCTGGTTCCACCTGATTGATATAGGTGGGTGGTAAAATGGGATAAGACCAGAGTGACACCTGTTTTGGTCAGACAGGGATCTCCAACCAAACAACTGCCACCTCTCTCTGCAGTACTGTCATATAACCACTAGATGTCAGAGGCACACAGCACAAGACACAAAGGAAGATGGTAAACATTAAACCTGCTAAACATCAACCTGTTAACATAAGGCCTTTCCCATTTCCCAGTTTGTACCGGCTCGATTCCTTTCTTCGACTCCTCTCCTCGCGCCTTAGTCCCGCCCACGGGAGATGCAAACGGAGGAGGCGAGGAGGAGATGCAAAGGAGAGAGGAAGCGAGGAAATATGGTTTTAGAGACATGAGATGTCTTTTCTTCTGAAGCGTCATGACGTCCGTTTCTGAAGACAGCTGCAGCTGTTCACAGCTGGATCAGCTGTCAATTGACTTTAACAGCTATAGAGACTTTAGGAGTTTGTGTTTGAACTGTACTAATAATACTAATAAAGACACAGTTATTATCAGTGGCAGAGGAGCAGTCTTCTCTCTGTAGCATGTTGCCTGTTTAACAAACACCTGCACATGAATAACAACCTGCAATCTGTATTTATACTGTGGACTGAGTCCTGCTTAGAGGCTCAGGAACCATTTCTACTGGCACAATGCCTTTATATTAGTTATTCATTATTAGCGCCTGTATTAATTGATTTTCTGACACTAGAAAATATTGTTGTTTCAGGGAAAATTGAAATGATGTAACTCACATCAAACCCGACTTCAACCGCGGTGTGTGAAGGAGAGATACTGTAGGTCCTTTTGCTGCTGGAACACTTTACCATCTACATGGTCCATTTGTTATTCAATTAACACAGATTTTAGCTAGATGGTGAATCAGAAGACAACTAAACTATACAACTTTTAATCTGTGATCTGTCTTCACTCTGGTATGAAACTCCAGTGATGTTGACATGTGTCAAATCAGTCCGATCGGCAGCAGCGTCCAATCAGTAACTGATCTCCAATAAGGGGGCGTGTCGGTCGGTAAAAGACTTCTGCAAAGGATACACCGGTGTATCCTCGCTTATGGCTCCTCCGGACAGCTGACAGCTCTGTATGAGCAGAGTTCTACATATCTTCCTGCCACTGCTTCTGCAGTACTATGATGTAACCACTAGATGTCATCAGCACACAACAACAGCACAGTTATGGGCACAGGTGTAAAACCTGACCATATTCTTACAGTGACCTTAAACACACCAAGCCTTTACCTAATCCCAGACGTATTACCTTTATACCTAAACTTAACTATCTCAAGGCTGAGGAAATCACAATTTGTAATCTTATGATTACCAACTGTTCCAGGTTTGGGAAACCAATCACAGTGCTTCTAAACACATCATCCACAATTTTGTCTCCAGGTGAAGTGCTGTACAGAAAGTCTGCTGTTCTTTCCATATTCAATAGTGAAAATGTGTACTGCATGTATGTTTCTTTGCCTTGATACTAGCCTTACCTGGCGCTTTCAAAGGTAGCAGATGAAGTCTTTCCAATGGCTCCGAATCCAACGCCCACAGCCAAACCCTCTGCAGATAAAAAAGACACAGACAATTGATCCATATGATCTGTCCTTTGACTTCTTTGAAGCACTCTCTTACGTAGGAAAAACAACATTTTGAGAAAGAGGAAGGGGCAATGTTGGCAATAAGAATATAAGTGAACTAAATCGATACGGGTGGAAACAGGTATCAAGAGCAGAATAGAAGACTACTGCAGGTCTGGAATGACATGTGATTTACTTCATATAGTACATGAAGGACTCGGCCTGTTCTTTCAGACAGAACACTGCGATCTACTTAACAGCAACAGTCTGTGGGGATCTCCACTCAGAGGAATGTGCTGTATTCTTTTACTTGGTCTTCTTTAGTCAGGTTTCTACTGATGCAATATTGGAACCAACTGGCTATCGGTCTGATGACGATTTAAACTCTGGGAGCAACGGCCAATATATCGGGGGGGTTCTGGTGTGCTAAATTATGAATCCTGCTATAGTGAAGGCATGGCCCGCGCTACTCTGCCTCTGATTGGCTAGTGCTCACTGCCTTTGTTGGTTGGATTGGTTAGGTTTAGGCAGCAGGAGTGAGATTGGTTAGGGTTAGGGTAAGAACATCAGGGTAAGCCAATCAGGGGCAGAGTAGGGCTAGTCAGAGTAGGGTGGGACCATGGATGTATTAAGAGAACTGGATACAGCGTTGGAGGCGACTTCCGCCTGGAAAAGTACCCGGATCTTGGGCACATGGAACATGCGCAGTAGTGTCCGCTCGGTCACATGACTCGGTCACAGGGTCCCAACATCAGGCCGTCGTCACGGCTTGCACTCCAGTCTCAATCTGGGTCTCATTCACATGAATGGAGGAAGGGAAATAACTCTGGATTCGGCTATTAGAGCGTTTTACAACTTTAAAACCTAATGATTTAAATAAGGGCTATTAGAGTGTTCGTAATGGGGAGCTGATTCACCTAAAAAAAAAAAATATCCGCTGAGGTACAGACGTCTCTTTCCCAATGTAAGTCTATGGGAAAAAGTATTTTTGGGCCCAATGGCATCACGTGACGGACACAGAAGTTGTAGTACCGCCGTTTGGCCACTACGAAAGTTGGGATCAACGACCAGCGCTCTTCCTGGGTCTTGGGTGGGACATGCCTTTGCTATTGTAGGATTCGTAATATCACTTCTGGTGTTGCCAGCAGATATCTGGATAATGAATATCCAACCAAGGCTTCCTCTTCAGTGCGCTGGTCATTGTTTAAGGTAGGATTAGCCACTTGAGACGCAAGAATGGAGTTGGAGTTGAGAGACGATGTCTACGACCGGATTGTTTCACAAATAGCCAGTTGATACTCAGTTAACAGGTTATTTTTTAATAAACGGTGGGTTCCGAGATTGCATTTCGGCCAATGCGTTCCGCCTCTTTTGCACTTCACACCAACTGTTTACGTGCACAGCACTACAACGAACTACAAACAGAAGCCAGAATGCTTTAAACACATCTGCAGAGGCAGCCCTTGTGGACTGTAGAATGAAACATATTTGCTGAACTACTGATCCATCACGGAGATATAAATGAGAAAGAAAGTCTTACTTTTTTTACTGTAAGGTTCAACTACATAGAGCACTGCAGTTCTACTTAGAGTAATGCAGTAGTTATGTCAGTCATTTTTCAGAGCAGGTTGCTTTGTGATATTCAGGATATTAGGAGCAAAATGTTTCTCATGCTAAGAGAAAACAGTCTGTTGATATATGGTGTAAACAAAAGTTACGAACTTACTATCTCATAAAGAATAACTATAGTGTGGAACTTTATGTGAAGTATAATTAAAAAAAAAGACAAAGATCTCTCTGTGCACAGTTACACTCTGGAACATTAACATTAGCCCTAGAAACCGGCAGGTTTAATGCCACTCCAGAGGAGGACAGATGTGAGCTAGGTGAAATTGAGAATGAGGTTCACTCTTTGTTTTACTGTCTTGTCTACGGGGATATAAGGGATGTTCTTTTTAGTCCATTTATATCGATTGATTTTGGCTGGATGACGAATGAAAAACTTTGTTGCAGGTTTTATTTGCCAAGCTTGGGAGAGAAAGCAGAGTATTTGTTTGAGACGGAGTGGTATAATAATCTATAATTTTGTTAGTAAATGAAATGTTATGGTAAATAGTGAATGGACTTGCATTTATATAGAGCCCTTCTTCCGACCACTCAAAGCATTTTACACTACATGTTCCCTCTGTGTGCATGCTCTTTACACCCTGAGCCGCATCCCTCTCCTCTGATGTCCCCATTTGCCTCATTTGAAATGCCTGTCATGCATACTTAAAGTACACACCATTCAAACAGAAAGTGAAAAGGTCACAGTGCATGATGTATCTATTCTGTATGAGGGTCTTCTTGTGTTTAAGAAGTATGTGTGTGTAAACGTTTGTGCGCACCTGCAGTCAGATCTAATATACAGTCGATATTTTGCATTTCATACGCTGACATGCAGCCACGTCCTGTCATCCCATTGACAGCTACATTAGGTTAGTACAATGCTAAAACATGCTAATTTACTAACATAAGAGCAAACACCGAGGAGCTGTTCCCACAGATTAATAGTCAGCCTCTGGAATCACATGTGACCCCACTCATACTAACTTGTTAACCCTTTCAATTTGCACATGGCCACCTCTGGAGCCACCTTTAGACAATGTGAATCTTTTTGCCCAATTAGTGGTAAACACCTACTGGCCACATCCACTAGGATCTTTTCCATACACTACATTTACTGCTATCCACCTGCTTATATCAACACATCATATTTGAGATAGCGTTGTAGCTTACAATAGAGGGAAATGTTAGCAATATAGCATAATTAATAAACACTAATACCATAAAAATTCATCGGACTACCGAGAAATGTAGCTTTGAAGCCGATGTTGCTCCAAACAGATTGCTTTCAAATAGCTGTTTTTGTACACTGGCGTCATATACAGTAGCTCATTTAGGGTAATCAGATATAATCATGTCAGATTGATAAATGATAAATCAGCTGGTTTGCTTAACTCAATGCAAATGCTGCCTTCAAATGGACTTTGTGAGTCGCTTACACAATATGCTTGGAATTCAAGTGGTTAAGTCGTGAGAACGGAGCTGCCAGGCAACAGCAATATTAACGTGATTGTCGGCATCTAGAAAAGAACAGTTTAGCACGCTAGCAAGTGGAAACGTAATGCAGGACATGTAAAGGCATAACGAGGAAAAAGATAAGGCCACTGTGAATGTCAACAGTTTCCTCGGACATATTATATAATTATTAACTAACTTTATACGACTAAAACTACAATATATTAACTTATTATGCACTGAAAAATTAACTTCAATGGCCACCGCCATTTCTGTCAATGTTAGCCAACACGTCACAACTCGTGAACTCTGAGCTTTCAGAAATCTTGTTAAAGGTGGTGAATGCCACAAGAGGGGGGCGTTCGTGTGACTCTTCTCGTGAAGGCCATTTAACTGAATTGTTGTATTGTTGTCACAGTGAAGTTGCTGGGCAACCAGCGAAGACTCCAGGAAGGCAATGGACACGGCCAAGAAATAATCTTAACCCCCGATAAAATGTGTTTTTTTGCACATTTTATACTACATTTTAAACTAATGAGATATTACGTGCTGATTGGTGAACTATGGAGGTGGTGATTGGTGGATTATGTTAACATTTGACAGAGTCAGGCTAGCTTTTTCCTTCGTTTTCCAGTCATTGTGTTAGGCTAAGCTAATCAGCTGCTAGCTGTAGCTTCATATTTATCGTACAGACATGTTAGTGGTATCAATCTTCTAATATAACTTTCAGCAAGAGAGTGAAAGCTTCCCAAAATGTCAAAGTATTCCTTTGGTTCCCGCGGTTGCTGGCATCACACAGCGAGCTATAACGGCCAGCTGGAAAAGTTTAACAATACTCAACTAATGCCGGGATCAGACTACACGATATTTTTGTCTTTGATGATGGTCACCATGTCAGATCTAACGATCACAGCACCATAAATTCTTGCAGTGTATTGGTCGGGTGACTGGCAAGACTACACGCTAGACTTTTCCTCGGGGTGTCGTGGGGCGTCCCAGACGTGCCGTTGGTTGTCGTATTCTATGACACACTACACGAGATAAGAGAATTGATTTTCACACACGACACTCATTTATCATTCACGATCCCCTATGATGGCCGTGTCGGGCTATGATCGGACTGATATCGTGTAGTCTGAACTGGGCATTAGGCAAGAATCGTCAACATAGGCGACTCCTCGCAACTGTCATTGCTGCCTACCTTGGGGGGCAGGGCTGCCACCATGTTTGTGAAAGCACCTTTACAGCCTCACTGAACTACTTGTGTAACTGCAGACTTTTAAGTTTTGCTTAATCTATTCCTCTTTTCCTTTGGGAATGGAGTCAGTGTCATGAGGAAGAAACAAAAAGTGGGACTTTTAAGGCTTCAAAGTATGTATGTATAGTAGTAATTGGATATCTGTTCTCTTTTATGCTAGAACCGACTGATCTCTTTCAACAACTTCTTTCCATTCCTGTGTATTCTTTCATTGTGTTATCTCTCTCTTCCTGCAATATTAATAACATCAAGCTATACTGCCTTGAACCAAGAAAAAGTTGCCAAGATAAAGATAAGGTTAAGAGAAGATTAGAGAATTAAGAAGAAACAAAACAGAGATGAAAGAAAGAGCAGAGAGACCTATCCTGATGGCCCTGCAGCTGCAGAATTCAAGAGCCCAGAGGCCACTTCATCATAATCTAACGTCCGTCATTACCTCTGATAACAATGCACACCGGTTCTAATCAACGTCCCAGTGGCCCATTACAGGCTGACATATACTGTAGAGCCATTAGGAGTAAAAACACCCTTCAGTTACACTGTGTGTCCCCTTTACTATTCATCTCAATCCTCTGGAACTGTCTGAAATGCCACAGGGCCAGTAGAAACTCTATCTGCACTGAAAAACCTTCAACTGATTTTGAATAAAACATGAGCTGAGAGAGTGTCTGTGTTTGCCATTTGGCACAACTGGTACAAGGCTAGGGGCAGACTAGACATTTTTAAAAGTCTTAACTGATTTAAAGACCACAACAATGTGTTTTCTTTTTGTTTTGGTCACATAGTTGGAAAATGTAATATATCAGTAAGGAAAATAGTTCTATCATGTGCTCTTTTGGATCAGGAATCAAGGTTTTCTGACTACAGCTGCTCACCTGTAGAAGTGCTACACAGCTGGGAATGTGAGCTGGGGGGGTTTGGGACTGTTTTGCAAGTCCACTGAGCTGGAAGTTTTTGTTCCAAAACAGAGTGCAGGGCTAGTTGGGGAGCACTAAACGCCCCAACATCTGTCAGCTTTTACTCAGGAGACTCGTGTTTTAGTGTCTTTGCCGGCATCGCATGGCAGTTGAAGGAATATCTCATGGATTGTTACAATATTGAACAAAACTGCACTTTCCTGGCTTCAGTTGTTGCACTCCTGACCGAGCTGACAGCAGAGGTGGCGGGGCAGTGCCTTGGTTCCACGTCGAAGAACTCAAAATGTACGTTTTTATGTGACATTGATGAGACTTCAGAGTGTTGTAAATGTCCAAAAAACACCAGAATCCTTTCTTTGTTTTTTTCCCCCTGTCCCTTTTGAGTGAATGGTTGGAGGAAGTTTACCCAGAATTCTACACTTTTCCATCACATTACATTCATTTGGAGTAGGATAAGGTTCTACCAATACTGGTTTGAAAGACGGTCCACCACTTGTGGACTATGTTCCATTTTCACAACAAGTTTCCTCCCGAATAGTGCCACTCCACGCAACAAAAACCTATTCTGACAGAGAATATCTAACAGGCTAACGTTAACTACACAACACATAAACTAATCAGACCCCAAATGTGATGCTAATGCTAACTGTTGTGCTAGCCCCATTAGGTGACCAACAGATAACAATAGCACAAGCATATCAGCTACAACTTCATCGTATACCACGTGCTGAGCGATCTCAAGCCATATATTGTCCTTTATTGGGTGAGAAGGGGATGGCCCATTGTTATTCTGAAACACCAACAGTCAGAAAAATGTCCCGTTGGACCGAAAAAAGCCCATTTATCCGAAAACAAAAGCCCATTGTTCAAAGGCCCAAACATCAAACATCTGTCCGAAAACGTCCCCCTGCATGAATGTATCACAGGGGTGTGTACAGTAAGCATTCAGGAGAGCCCACAAAATCAGTTTTCAGATGAAAATCCGCTCTTGGTGTGAAATGGCTTTAAAGGTCCCCTATCGTGCTCATTTTCAGGTTCATACTTGTATTTTGTGTTTCTATTAGAACATGTTTACATGCTGTAATGTTAAAAAAATCCTTTATTTTCCTCATACTGTCGGTCTGAATATGCCTGTATTTACCCTCTGTCTTAAACGCTCCGTTTTAGTTTATTTCAACGGTATTGTGACGGAATTGCAACAGGATTGCATTGCTAGGCAACAGCTTGGGTCCATGTGTACTTTCTGTCAGCTGATGACATTCACATCCACTGCAAACAGTAATAAACTGGGACACATTTAGAATGTTTACGTTTAAAACTGTGTAAAGGGTCTAAATATTGTATACTTGTGACATTACAAATGGACAGAAATCCTGACAGCTTGTTTCAAATGCAGAGTTTCTGAATACAGGCTGTGTGTATTTCCCTGTGGATTGAGTGTTTCGATACTTTCACAGTGTTTATATAGCACTTAAGCCTGCTTTATAATAAAAAAATCTCACTTTTTTATAATGTGGGACCTTTAAGACATGAAATGTCCCTACTGTGTCAGAGGGTTTTTTAAATAGCACATGCATTACAAGTCTAAATAAACTCCAGTATAGAAATACTGGTGTCACTGAAGGCAGTGAAGACTGCTTGAGATGATTCTTGAGAATGTAGCTGAGTGTGAGTCATCAGTTCTGTCAGCAGAAATCAGAGCTGCATATATCGTCACCTGTGCACGTCTCTTTTTGTGATTTTTACACTCCCTAGAGGAAACTCGGGCTGGTTTTTGTGTGTGTGTTGTATGTGTGTGCCTGCGTGCACACAGCGGCGGATTCTATCAAATTCCTGCTTAATGTTGTATGCTCTTTTAAGCGCGTCTGACGATACAGCTGCTGACAGCCCATTGTCACAGCAGCCACTCATTTCCATCGCACTTTCCTTTAATCTCTCTCGTCTCCTCACACGTCTACGCTCCCTTTTTCCCGCTGAGCCTGCCATTACTGCGCATCCTCTCTCTCAGCTCCTTCTTCCTTTTTTTCTACTGCAGAACTGTAAGGTTAGATTAATTTTACTCCTTTTTTTGTGGTAACATGTTTCTTTCAAGCACATCAGAGTTTCCTCTCGTCACTCTTTATGTTGGTTTTCATCCTCCCGTCATTTGAAAATGTACAATAATCTGGATCATAAAATACAAATGACTTAATGAAAACCATGACTAAATCTATAACAAACTCTACAACATCTTAAGAAATCTAAGTTGTGGTAACTCCACACTTATATTTAGAAAGATGTAATCCAAAAGATATTTGCATTCTGCTTCAGTTCTGATGAAAAATCTTCTTTCATATTCATTTGGCTCTCAATAACTTTGCATATTGTGAATTCGAAAATAGTGTCCCCTAGACCTAAGGCCAGTATTTTTAACAGGCTTATATTAAAGACAGGCTTTACTCCTATTTCCCCCCCTCTTTTATGAGTATATTTTATCACGTTTTAGTAAAAGCCTCCCTGTTTTCTGATTTTCTCTTATGCTCAATTTGCTGCTGATGCTGTTTGCCGTTAATGCAAACTCAAAACATCCTCCATTTTACCAATTTCACCTAGGCAGCAACCTCCGGCTCTGAAAAGTGTAGCCTATGCGGAAGTGCCTTAAACCTGCATTCTTTCTAGTAGCCAGCAGGCTTTTGGTGTGTTATTTGTACACCATGTAGTCTGTACTGACTGCAATGTAAATGCGTCTGCATGAATATGCTATGTTCAGAGCTAGTGACGTAGAATAAAACTGGAGAAAGACCACTTATGGTGGGCGGGAAGGGAGGGGAGGTAGATGGGTCCAACAAACACTGGACTTTCAACCAGGACACCGGTGTTTTGTTTTATGTTAGTGACGTTTGTGACGTGTTTTCCATACTAACGTTCTTTCCGTGTATGTATTGTACTTAGTTTACATACTTATTTTAAGGCCAACAATGACGTTTTTCCTAAACCTAACTAAGAGGTTTTGTTGCCTAAACCTTGTTGCCCCTGTGTTGGTAATGCACCTTCATACACAAGTGTAATACTCATGCCTCAGCGAGGCAAAACGTGACACTGACAAGCTATCCTCTGGTGGATAGGTGGGTCTATTACACACTGGCGTGATACCAGGTTGTATAATTACGTGAGCGGCTATTTATCCCCTTGAGTAAAAGTCTTGAAAGTCCATGAATGCAAACTTTCTAAAAAACGATAATACTGTTCAATCAAGCTCGACACAAATATAAAAATTGCAGTCTTCTTTCAACATCCTTGGTTTCTTATGTTTCTTAATACTCTTCAACTCTATTTACAGTAATATCATGATATTAATGTTTCTGTCTTATTCCGCTCAGACCAACTGCTGGCAGCAGCTGTCAACGATCTCGCTCCATCCGTCACACTAACAGGGATCAACCCCTAATGGCGGGAAGAAAGGACCGCCATCAATCTCCTGCTCAGTTTGATGAACCGTCACCAAACTTCTGTCACGGCTCTGTCTTGTCTCCGCAGAGCCTCTGTGAAGATCGTTACTTTTACTAGGAAGCTGCTGTTTGTGTTGTTGAAGACGAAGAGAACAATACATTAACACAGCACCAGGGTGAGGGCTTTTATTCCCACTGGGACAGCTAGGTGTCAAAAAAATAAGTGCACTTATCACGCCCTGGGAAAAAAGCGCTCACTAATTGTACTGATAACAAAACTACTTTTAAATATCAGTAGTAAAGCCAAACTGAGATTTTCATGTAAAATAGACCTCTTTCATCAGCCTGAATCACAAAAAGGGGTTATTATCAAAGAGTGGAGCCTCTAAGAGGACGGACGCAAGGTCCTCAGAGTTTATAGCCGATGTTAAATTACATGATTACTGGGTGAGGAAGCTCTTCAAAGAAGCAAAACAGATCCCTCTCACTGCAATTTGGGGCTGCATGTCAAAGTATTACTTTTTTGTTGTTTTTTACATTTTTATTAGTAATGATAAACATATGGAAAGGAGCACGAATAACATATTCCCTTAATGGATAACCAGATAAGTTATGGTAAACCATGATCCTTTATACATTTCTGAGTAAAGACAAGTCTAGACACTGGTGCTTATATGAACACAAACAAACACACACTCATGATGCAAAATGCCATCTACAATTTTTAGAGAGCATTGCTAAAATCAC
>CAKAOI010000524.1:0-10973 GCA_916701655.1 Sebastiscus albofasciatus
AGTAGTGTGTGTGACTGGTGTTACCATGCAGCTGAATGATTTCCTCCAGGTTAATGAAGATGTGTCTGATGTCCTCTGGCGGGAGGACGCCGTCTCTGTTCAACCTCTGGTGGAAAACACAGTCCAGCACCTTCAGCATCCGCAAGTGAGCACGCTCAGTGTAGAACAGCTCTGAGGGAGAACAGATATATATAAGATATACTGTACTTTTTAATTCCATTTTCACATCACGCTGTGAAGTGTCGGTGACTCACCGTTGATGACTTCCTGCCGTTTGATCTCCTGTGGCGTTAAGCTCGCCAGGACGCCTCGACTCACCAGACTCTGCCAGTTCTGAGGGTTTTCTTCACACTCCATCTCCCCTCCCTGGTCGTCTTCGCTCTGGATGTCGGCTGAACTCACCGGACACTGCACCTCCATCCTGCTGACAGTCAGAGACACAGAAACTTTATTTATTGTACTAAACCAACTGAAAAATGTGGTAGAATATTCCGTATATATGTTTTATCAACACTTAATTTGATAAAATTCATGCCACACTTTCACCTACTGTGACAACCATTGATGTAGAGTTGACACGATTAATCTCAAAATTGACAAGTGCAAGAGAAAACTGTGTAAATACCTGAAAGCCTCCTGATCTTCCTCCTGTAACTGCTCCAGGTTGGAGGGGCTGAAGTCAAACTGAGTGCCGGTTGGACTGGAGACGCCGTCCTGGTGGTCCCCAGGCTGCAGACCCTCGCCCAGTCTGGGCTGGATGCAGAACGGAGACACATCTGGAGAGTAAGGAGGAGAAAGTAAAGAAAAAGTCAGGTCTCACTAACCAGAGTCCAAACCAAACCAAATCCCCCATAATCCCTGAATCAGGTGACGAATAAAACCAGGTGTATATCTTACTGGAGTCTGAGTCTTGTCCACTGGTATCTGAGGCCTGACCGCCGGGTGAGCTGTGTGTAGGGGAGGTTGTGTTTGAGGCGGTGGTGGTGGTGGAAAGCGTAGATTGCGTGCTGACGTCCGATCCCTCACTGAGCTGATTTCCACGGATCCGTCCAGAACTCGAGGAAGAAGAGTCCGACTGCTCAGGGATGCCGAAGGCCGGCTGAGGGAGCTGCTTTGGTGACCGCTGCTTGTTGATCTCCACGGCCTTACCGACTGCACACAAACACACACGTTAACATCCATGTATGGTCACACTCAGATGTACACAAACACTTTCCTACCTCTAGGGGAAACGTATTGAATCATTTATATAGCATTTGTTGCTTAAACTGGATTTCTCATGCCTCCACAGTGAATGGGGAATCAAAAAATGTTGCTGAATGACTTTAACAGGTCTACTATATGAAGCAAATCTTTGCTAGGATGGTGGGGTGACTGAAATATACAAATCAGTCTTCAGAAGTGTCTAATCCGTTTGTAAATGTAGCCTATGTTATCATATTAGATATAGCACAATGTAGTCTAATATATGATAAATAGGTACTGATAAATAGACAGAGGAAAGTGTGTGAGTGTTGATTGATGGATACTGTAAATCTGTATGTTGTCTGTATGTTTCTGCAAACATTACAGCTCCATACATACAACATAGAACATTTTATAAGGCTAGAAATGCTGTGTGTACTATATTTACACTGTATCCCAAAGACATGCATCATTCTGTGACATTTTACGTTTTTGCACACATAGATGATGCTACTATCATCTCCTCTCTGTAATCATCCAGAGGTGTAACCCCCCTGCAGGTCCATATCTATCACCTTGAGCTAACTGGTATGTATTGCTCCCGGGTTGTGACCCACGTCGTATCTGATGGTTGAGTCCTCGGTGTGAAAAGTTAGTATTAGTATTTTTGCTTGTAATGCACATCCCTACTACAGGTGATGAAGGGAATGTGAAGGGAAGTGATGTGATACAGTGATGTGTGGACAGACAGAAAATAAGGACAAGTAAAATAAGTAACACCGGTGTTTTGTTTTCTATGACATTAATCTGATGTGAATTTAATAGTGTGAGCTTGACGAAATGCATACAGGAAAAAAACATGCACATGCTGCTGAATTTAAGATGTTGATGATGCTGATTTGGGTGAAGCTGAGCAATGTGAATAAATGTTACTAATAATATAAAATATGAGTAGCTCTCAGACACTTTCATTTTGTCAAAGTAGCTCTCAGAGGAGAAAAGGTTGGAGACCCCTGCCCTGGTCCAACCCTGGTCTTTGGTGTGAAAGGGGTATATTTGACATGCAAATGGTCATTTTGTGGGTGAAGTATTCCTTTAAACTGTAGTTTCCTCTTCACCTGAAGTGGAGTCCACTCTGCTGAGACGGCGAGGCGGGCCGAGGATGTTGGGAAAGCGAGGCTTTTTCACCTTCTCCTCACCCTCCTTCTCCGGCTTGATGCTCTTCTGCTTGTTAAAAACAACACATTGAAATATTTATTTGAAAAAGCTGCATTTCAAACAGATTGTAAGACCATTAAAATGTGCTAATGCTTCTATGTGAAAACAATAAAGCTCTGCATGTTTCTGAACGAGATTTCGGACCTTCATCTTGGGCAGGAAGTTGATGCGCGCCCGTTTCTGTTCGAGGCCTCGAGGCTCCTTCACTTTCACCCCGAGGTGCTTCATATAGGTGAGAAGCACATACTGCATTGTTTGGCTGCAACATGACAGAACACACAGTCAAAACACTTCTCCAAAAGCAGATATGGATAGCTCAGAGATGACATAACATCCCAACTCCCTCCTCTCACCACTTCTCCTCTTCTGTGGGCTGTGACGTCAACCTGCAACCGGCAGCTCAGGGTTAGTGCACACACAAACACAAACATAATCATACGAGGAAAATATGAGTTGAATATCCTCGTGTGTGTGTGTGTGTGTGTGTGTGTGTGTGTGTGTGTGTGTGTGCTCACAGGATATCCTCTATCTTGGAGAGGATGTGTTCTGCACAGGAGCATTCCTTCTCCAGAGCCTGCTGGTCTTTTCCTCCCTCTGAGTCCAGCTTGGAGAGCTCGTCTTCAGCCAGAGTCATACCCATGCTGCGCTTCTGTCTGCACATAAACACATAAATAACATCATTCATGTAGAGATATTACATTCTTACAACTAACCTATAACACAAGAAACAGTTGTGTGCGTCATACCTGAAGTCCTCCAGGTTCTTGTGCAGGTCTGGTAGCAGTGCGTCCTGTAACAGCTGTGTGAACTGTTTGCAGAGCTCCTCTGGGATTAACTCCAGCCTCCGCTTCTCTGTGCACACACACACAAACACCAAGGAAGACATCTTATCACAACTCTTAACTCTAAGTTAAATGAAATAACTGCATGCACCTACAATAATATATGAATGGACAGTTCATCCATCTTTTCTTGTTGGATGATAATATATTTATCAAGATCGAAATAATATATATAAAGAAAAAAATAACCTCAGTGTGTAAAGACCTTTAATTGTGATCAATGGACTAATAGTATTTTGTTAATAATCCAATCATTGTAATTAATCTAAAACATATAATAATCTAAATGCTTGTGTTGGACAAACAATTTATCCAGGACAGTTTCATTAGTTTGTTTTTTAAAATGATTCTGTTGAACCACAATTCAAAAGCAATGTCTGATTTTCATTAGTTAATTTTCAGTAAATCTTTATTTATTATTACTTTTGTCAGTTTCAAGTTATATCAGTGACTATTGTGGGTTTTTCTTTCTTTAACGGAAGGGTACCAACAATTTTGTCCACGTGTATAATGTCAGATTAGCTACATCATGAGATCAGTGCTCAACGTTCAAATTATGCTTCTTTAGCAAACTGATCTGTATGTTGAGGGTAATGTTACCCTGCTTGTGATTCTCACTTTTGGAAGCATGACAAAGCTGTGTAATGTACATCAACATAAGGTCTGACAATCAAATTTGTTTATGAAAGCCACTCAGTGTGAAGGACGTCTGGATTTAAGAGTCTAATTTAAAATGATCAAATGTGATATTTTCGTGGCATTTCAAAGAAATCTGAGATACATTTTAGTGTCTTTCCATCCCTTACCTAATTCAGTTGAGACTGCCTCGGGCAACGGTACTTTAAGATTCTGGGAAAGACAACTGGAGTTACAACAAATATACAAACTATTCAGAAATGTGGTGTGACGAGAAAAGAAATTACAACTTACTGCTGTTTTATCCATGAAGAGCGAGTGGAACTCCATGAAGAAGCGTCGACTTTCTTTGGAGTTGGTTTGCTTGTGCATGTCAGCGTATAGATAACAGAGCTGACGGAGGGAAGAGGACAGAGTAGAGTATAAACCCAGAATGCTGTCAGATTAACAGCATGGGTATCTATCATTATACTTTAGTCTGTATTGTGTGTGTGTGTGTGTGTGTGTGTTTGCATATATACCAGAGGTGCAGGGTCAAACTGAGAGACAACATGATGGAGGAAGACTGCGAGGTGAGCCGGCCGAGACTTCAGCGAGTCTAAACTCTGGAAACAGCTACACAGGCCATTAATCTGACACACAGAGAGAGAAAGAGAGGGATCAATACAAACTGCTCCTGAAACTCCTCATCAGCTGTCTGAATTGAATGAAAACACAGAGCCCTCGGACACCTGACTAACTGCATCATTCATTCAGGGCAACATGCTTTTTGTGTCACATTTAAATGTTCATATAGATTTAATTAGATACCTGCTCTTGCTGAGAGTCAAAGTAGTCGTCTTCCGCTCCGATGATCTGGAGGTTGAGGACGTAGGGAGGGCTACCCACAACGCACTGAGCACTGGAGTCCTGAGTGATATAGTGGCATGGTTATGGACAAACTCACACACTTAGGCCCTGTCTACACGTATACAGATATTTTTAAAAAAGTATATTTTCCTTTACGTTTTGGGGTCACAAAAAACAATATTTTTGAAAACGCCTTCTAAGGGGCAGATTTTTAAAAACTCTGGTTACTTTGCGTCAGTGTGGAAGGGTAAAGCGGAGCGTTTGGGAAACAATGACGTCCTCTCCTCATTTCGCACATGCCCATTGTTGCTTTGTGTAATGAGCATGCACCAGAAACAATAACAAAGATGGCAGGCTACCGGCTTTTTTACGTTTTGTTTGCGCTGCTCGGACTAATTACTTAATTTGAAAAAATGTTCCAGTCACAGGAGACAAAAGCAGGAACACAGTAAACATGTCGAGGCTTTTGGGTGATTGAAGGCGAAGTTTGGATCACTCAGAAGGGCGATGGACATAAACCTGAATGACCTCCTTTCCTCATTTTGAATGTAAAGAGACAGTTGATGACAGCAGAGTGATGACAGGAATCGCAGCCCCCCCCCACCAACTATAACTAGTTATCAATCTGACTGTAATGAAGCCGAAGGAAAGGGAGAGAGAAGGGTGGTAACTAAATTCCTCTTAACTTGTGATCTCACTTGTGGTGACATGTAAATATTACTGTACAGTGAGCATTTGGAGTCGTTTTTGCGTTTGAGTGTCTACGTACACGTGGACAAATATATATATTTTTTTAAATATCTGTTTTTTAAAATGTGTGCGTATATATTACTGTGTCAGGAACATCCTCAGAGTCAGGCGATGGGCAGAAGTTGAGGCCGTCCCGCCGGTTGACGTCCGGGCTCTGACAGGGCGTCTCTCTTTTGCCAGGACCCTCTGTGAGGGGGCTGCTGTGCACCTAACACACACACACACACATTAACACACGCAGAACAACACAACACTTAAGCCAAATTGATTGTTTAGTCTGGTGCTGAATGCTAGGAAATCCCCGGAGATTGGAAGTAGAACCATTTCATCCCTATTTATAGAAGTCGTGACAAAAAGAAGAGGGAAGTTATTACAAAGGAGTCTGAGTAAGCAGTATTTTCTGATTCGCTTCCTGTTGTAATATTACATCGTGGGATCTCTTACAATATATTATTATTAAAAACATTCCCTGTGGTCTACAGCAGCACCTGATCATCCTAAAAACTCCATCAGGTTTTCACTGAAATCACAACAAATCATGTTGAGAGCTATTTATGAAAAGAAGCATCAATCTAAGGCTTCTACCTAGAAATTACTGATTAATATCTTCATTATTTTTATGATAAATCAACTGAAAATTGTCATAAAATAGTTCCCAGAGCCCGAGGAGCACTTTTTCAAATTGCTTGCTTTGTCTGACCGACAGAACAAAACCCAAAGATATGAAATTTGCAATGATATAAAACAGAGAAAATAAGCTTCTTTTATTATACCCACAGAGTTATTGTTGGTCGAGGACCCGTCGTTGGCGTTGTCACCCCTCGAGGACGGCATCTGCTCCCTCAGAGGAGGCCCACCGTCCCCGTCCTCAGCCTCACCGTTCCTGGACCCCGTGGCTCCATCCTGAAACACACATCCAGTCCACCCAGTCCACCCTCTCATCAGTTACCAGTAACACAGATCCTGTTGACTAAAGAGGCTGCAGTGACCTGTGTTCATGTGAAGTCTGTGGATGTGACGGAGGATTTGAAGATTCATTTATATATCAGAGGAAAAATGAAGTCCATATATTGTCCCAGAGGGAGAGTTTTGACACGTTATTTATGTAAAATTGCAGTTTAGGTTTAGTTTTCTACCTGTAATGCCGCCGCTGCTGCTTTGCTAAGCTGCTCCTGCAGCAGTGAAATGTGCTTCTTGGCCTCCTGGAGCTCCTTCAGTAGTTTAGGCCGAGGGTTTCTGCTGTACTCCTCCTCCTTCGCCTTAACACAAACAAGGATATTTCAAGATGTAGCGTCTACTATCAATCAAAAAGTCGCTAAGAGGCGAAAGTAAGCTCTTTACCGTGTGACACGTAAAACAAATCCATACTTAGTCCAGATGTTATGATGTTTATGAAATGAAAAGAATCCCAAACAATAACGTAGGCTAACTGGAATAACTAAAGTTTATGACGTGACGGTCAACAGAAAATGTCTGAGCCTAACTCACCCTCTTTGTCTGAATCCTGCGGTCCAAGTACACAGGTAAATAAAGTGAAAACAACACCCCTGTGCACATTACCGGAAATATTTCTAACCGAAACAACGTGTGCAGCCTAAACAAATAATAATCAGGCTATTTGATGATCTCCTGACTCATGTGTAACTGGTAGAAACATGATAAGAGACAGACAAACTATACTCAACATATACTGTATAGATCATTTTCATCATAATCACTGTGTCTAAGAAAACAAACAAACAAACAATCTCATGGCATCATACCTGGAGGTCCTGCTGCTCCTTGTTTAGCATCTTTAGCAGGACGTCGGTCTTCTGGCTGTGCGTTGTTTTGTTCTCATCCTAAAAGACGAAATAAAGAGGAAACATTAAGTCTCAAAAACAGTCTGAAAAACACATCATTACATCATATCACAATGTGATTGAAAGTAGTTTGAGGTCCAAACAGAGAAGTGACACTAATCAGGCTGAAAGTGAAAATGAAAAAAGGGGAATGAGGACACTCATGATAAAAACAGTTAGTACATCCTGCATATTTTCAAATTCAAGTATTAGAACTGAATAAGAAACAAGTAGATAAGTCTAACAAGGGACTTACAGGTATTTCATATTTTATGAAAGCCTCTAGTTTGACACACTTATGTTACAAAGAGGACAAATCATAGACTGTATATAAAGATGGATGACATAAGCTCCTCAAAAGCGAAGCCAAAACAAGTCATAAACCAAACTAAAAGTCAAAGAACACGTCAAATACATTTTTTCCCAAAGATGGTTTCTGTCATTTTAGGTAGTTGTTATCACGCGGATGTTTGTTCAAGTGTTCATCTGCTATAAAAAGTGAAGTGGGATGTGAGGTGATGATTGACAGCTGAAGTAGTCGTCGCAGAGCACGTTGTGTGTGTCCATATCAGTGTCAGCAGAAACGCAGATGACAGTTCTGAATCACGAGTCTGTGTAATAAAACATGTGTTTGATTATCGTGATTGCGACACTACTGCGCAGACTGGCTCCAAATGACGTCAAAATCTCAAGATAGCAGCTATCCGGGATAACTTGGCTTCACTTGTCTACAGTGGGAGGAAGCGGAGATGCGTCATCCATCTATATATATATATATATACAGTCTACGTGACAAATTGTTGACACAGTGCAGCAGTTTCGGTAAAAGCTGGCAGAAATGGACTGAAACGACAGGGTTAATTAAAAATAATGAGCCGGGTTGTGCCAGCCAGATAAGGTATCAGCAGCTTATCACAGTTAAAAATAACATCATGTCAGAGCATTGAAGTTTCAGTTCACCACTGACATCGAGCAGACTCCACATACAACAAATCACACACAAACAGGTCCGATATAATTTTACAAATAATATAAAATCTGTGTCCCGTCCTTTAATGAAGAGATGGAGCTCTGACATTCATTCTTACCCCGTCAGGCAGAGAGGTGGTGTGCTCCTGATGGCTGCATCGCTCCCCAGCTAGCAGTGCAGGTGAGTGGGGCGCTGAGAGAGAAGAGGGTGGGCTGACCTCTGCCCCTTCCTCCTCCTTCTTCTCCTCATCGTCTTCCTCCAGGGGCATGTGAGGAAGCCCAGGAGGCCTCCCCAGCACCGTCAGTGCTACATAGGAGCCCGCTGCCAGAGAGGAGTCATGGGAGAGGAATGGAGTGAAAGAAAAATGCTGATTCATGTATAAAAAAAAGCATCCAAGCCACCGTGAAGTCCAGCTGAGAGAAAGAGAAACATTTGACCACATAAAAAGAACAAAGTAATGCTGACACATTATGTCGTGATTATATGTCTTGTACAAGCCAGCTGTGCACACAAGTGGACGGGAAAACCCCCTAAACTCTCTCTCTATATCAAATCTCATATTTATTTCCACAAGAAATGAAGCTCTTAATAGCTGAGACTCAGAGAGTTGTATGTTTGTCTAAAACACATCACAGTGGGCACAAATGTGGATTTTATGGCTCCGGTAACTAAATATATGAACGTATGGGTGACGTCATAGATGCCATGTCCATGTTTTTCTACAAAAGAAATTGCAATCACATGTGATGCAGCAATCTGAAGCTGTAACCAGAAGTGCATACTTACATTTTATCAGCTTCACAACCTCGATGTGGTTTGAATGTGTAACTAAGGTCCCATTAACCTGTCAGAAAACAAAACACATGGGGGAGAGAATCAGTTGGCCATGGTGATAAGGTTGTTAGTTAAGGTTATCACCTTTCAGAACCGGACGTAGCCCACTGGTATCGGGAGAGAGAAAAGTCATATAGGTGTGCATCTCTACACAAAAGATCAGTGTGCATCTCTCACTTTCAGACCCAGAGATGTCTCACCTTAATGATCCTGTCTCCTGTCTGAACACCAGCTCGCATCGCAGCTCCATCTATAACAGATACAGAGAGAACGGAGTCAGAGATGGTGCTTCTACCAGTGTGTTGTGGTTAGATGTGTGTGTTTCCTCACTTCTTGAAAGGGTTGATTGAAGGTTAAGACTTGACTTTAAGGTTCAGGTTAGATTTGGTTTAGGTAAGGGTTAAAGCTATAGGGTGTGCACTATGTCAATGAGGGTCCTCACAAGTATAGAAAGACAATTGTGTGAGCGTGTGTGAGTGTGAGAGAGCTTTACCTTCCTTTACCAGCTGCACAAACACAGGGTTGTCTCCACTTACGGTCAGCCCGAAGCCATTCTCATCTCTCTGGATTATCACACAGCGCTGCACAAGACCTGTCATTTAAACACACACATTACATTACATTACATTAGATGCTACCGACGGTGTCATGAGATAAGATAAAACTAATGTTGGATGTGATGCAGATGATCCAACTTCATGGTATGATATTTGTGGTCTGGTAAGATCTTCGTCTTGTGGGAAACATTCTCCACACAGGAAGTGACAAATCAAGAGACAGAAACAGAAAAGGGTTTTAAATAGAAGCTCTCTTTCCAACAAGAACTGGACTCACCAGCAAGAGATGTGTTTTCTCTCTCTCTCATATCCTTTGATAATAACTTGTTAACGCAAATTTGCCGGTTGTAGCAGGCTCAGTTTTAAAGCTACTGGTATCATATGAAACTACAAAACCTAAGGAATCCATTGGTACCAACCATGTCATACTAGCTTGATGCAAACTTACGCTAAATTTTGGAGAGAAAAAACTGTCATAGCCATTTTCAAAGGGGTCCCTTGACCTCTGACCTCCAGATATGTGAATGAAAATGGGTTCTATGGGTACCCACGAGTCTGCCCTTTACAGACATGCATGCATGTTGATAAGAGTATTAAATACTTGACAAATCCCCCTTTAAGGTACATTTTGAACTTGACTTTTGGACTTGGAAATGTTTGGATCACACCAATCTGAAAAAATCATACACAGACGCCGTGCGCAATGCAGAGATACATTCTGGGTTGGGCTCGTTCGGGGCATGCTTCGAACTCACGGTGTGAGCGGTACCGGAGTGAAATCAGAGCGAGATGGAGCGGGAGATGAGGCGACGCTACAAGTTTTTTAAAATCTGCACTGCGCTCCATCCAAAATCCTTCCGCTCGCGCTTCACTCCATTCACATGCTCTAAAAATAGTAAAAAAAATCTGGGCACAAAAAGGATCAATTGCAGGTATGGTTTGAAGTTTCGATACTACTTGGTACTGGGTTATTTTGGTCAATATCGGGTACCAATATCCAACCCTGAATTGTGTGTATCCTTGAGGCCTAACAAACATTTTGAGTTTGGTGCATTACCGCCACCAACTGTCGATCAGCGGAAAAGTGTGAAGCAACATGCAGGACTAATTATTGCGTCGTAAAAACACATTGCTCTGCAGCGCTAATGGTCAAAAACTCCACAGGATGCCTTTAACCTGTTTATATCTATTAAACCACCCTTTGTTCTGTTCTACTGACAAATTGGGGAATCCCATGACCACATGCACAGCTAATAATACCCATTAAAACCAGCGCCTCGTTCATATTCCT
>CAKAOI010000524.1:10993-26635 GCA_916701655.1 Sebastiscus albofasciatus
CTATGGGTACCCACGAGTCTGCCCTTTACAGACATGCATGCATGTTGATAAGAGTATTAAATACTTGACAAATCCCCCTTTAAGGTACATTTTGAACAGATGAAAAATGTGCGATTCATTTGCACTTCATTGTGATTAACTATCAACAATCATACAATTAATTGAGATTAAATATTCTAATCGATTGACAGCCCTAATACAAACATGTTGTGAATTTTGGAAATGATTACATCTCTCTTTTTTTTCAATATCTGTTGACTTTTGGACTTGGAAATGTTTGGATCACACAAATCTGAAACAATCCTACACAGACGCCATGCGCAATGCAGAGATACATTCTGGGTTGGGCTCGTTCGGGGCATGCTTCGAACTCACGGTGTGAGTGGTACCGGAGTGAAATCAGAGCGAGATGGAGCGGGAGATAAGGCGACGCTACAAGTTTTTTAAAATCTGCACTGCGCTCCATCCAAAATCTTTCCGCTCACGCTTCACTCCGTTCACATGCTCTAAAAATAGTAAAAAAAATCTGGGCACAAAAAGGATAGATTGCAGGTATGGTTTGAAGTTTCGATACTACTTGGTACTGGGTTATTTTGGTCAATATCGGGTACCAATATCCAACCCTGAATTGTGTGTATCCTTGAAGCCTAACAAACATTTTGAGTTTGGTGCGTTACCGCCACCAACTGTCGATCAGCGGAAAAGTGTGAAGCAACATGCAGGACTAATTATTGCGTCGTAAAAACACATTGCTCTGCAGCGCTAATGGTCAAAAACTCCACAGGATGCCTTTAACCTGTTTATATCTATTAAACCACCCTTTGTTCTGTTCTACTGACAAATTGGGGAATCCCATGACCACATGCACAGCTAATAATACCCATTAAAACCAGCGCCTCGTTCATATTCCTGCACTCTAACTCCACCAACACCCTGAAATCTGCAACGTCCATCTGCCAGATCAAGAAACTTCCATCAGGGATGTTCTTCCTGTAGCCGCTGAGGAAGTTCAGAGACTCACAATCTGGTTTTCCTTTTTCCTTCTCCCACTTCAAAGAACTATTTGAGAGAGCTGAGTGGATAATTGGTTGTCTTCTGGCCTCCATGAAGGAGCCTCCCGGGTGAGGAAAAGGGCAGGAAGGATTAATGTCAACCCAGCAACCCGGGCAACCACCTTTACAACTTGTTTCTGCCTCCACTCACACCACCTCTGTTGACGCAACCACTAGCCCCATGTAATAAAAGCTATCAGACAATTCATACTTTAAAGTTTAAATGGCAAAAAGATAAACCTTAGACAGAAAACTTAATTCATGAGTACAGAACTAAAAATACTCATGGCTCACTTATATCACTCGCTATACTCAAAGCTGTTCATTTAACCAGGGCTGCAACTAACAATTATTTTCATTATTAACAATTAATTTCTTGATTCAATCACATTTTTTTCTACTAAAATGTTTTAATGGTAAAAACAAATCATAATTTCATAAAGCCTGTGGTGACAAATAGCTTGTTTTGTCTGACTAACAGTCCAAAACCTAAAGATATATAGTATAGTATCATATAAAACCAATACAAGCAGCAAATCTTCACATTTGAGAAGCTGGAACCGGGACAGAAATTAATAAATGTGCGTTTGTCTCTTTACCTGTGGGGTCAAACTCATGTTTGAGGGAGACGGAGGATTTCTCATTCTTGGGTTTCTTGTCCGTGGGGTCCTTGTTGAGGATGCTTGGGGTCCTAGAGAGACATAAAGCAAAGTGAGAACTCACCTCAAGAACCTCAAAATACATTAATACCTTTAAAATGTATATCTTAACTAAAACTAGTAAGGATACACAACCTGATTTTGATATAGCTTTTCAAAAAATCCCAAATTTCCTTTCTTGCTGTCTCTTGATGTTTTGAAATTCAACTGTGAATGTCATCAAGTTTCAAAAGAAGCTGATAATCTAGGGCCATTATTGGGTTCTATAACAATATCAGGGAGCGCTTTTTTAAGATAAAAAAGGAGAATTAAACTTACAGTATTTATAAACAATATCAATATGCACATAATTACTATGTCAACAGTCGAGTGTCAGGTACAGTGAAAGAAACAAAACGTGTATTCAGATCTTTTCTCATATAGACAACAGCCTTCTTTGCCACACCATTAAAACCACACCCACCAATATTAGCGCATATATGCAGGTTTTTTACAGACAGGAAAACTTGCTAAAAACTGGCGATCTTTCCCATTGCCAGTATGCCACGCCGTTGCACTGGCCTCTCTGTTTTTTCCTGCTGTGTCAGACTCAACATGATGGACACGCCAGCCGGCACAAGAAGCAGGGTTAGTAGTGAAAATGTTACAGTGGTTACGTCTTTTTATACCTGTTACTTATTCAGTCTCTCTTTCAAACTCTCAAACCAGAGTTGGAGATTGTTGGAACAGTGGAAAGACGGTTTTGATGAATTTTATTTTGTGTGTTTTATGACTATTAGTGAGGTAAAATCACTGTTTCTGTCAATGCAGTCTGGTGGCTTTGAGGAGAGCATATTAATCATATGTTTTGCACATTAAGAAATTTTAATAACTGTACAAATTCCTGTTGATTTTATTTATTATATATTCACTTCAAAGCGCGTCACTTAGCATCGCACCGGAAAAGAGGTTAGCGTGTCCACCCGGGTGTCATGTTTCCATCACTGCTGATCGGAGCTGGAGCCGATAAATACCCGTCACTACTGCAGAGTTGTTTGTCCCGGGAATTAATGCTGATTGTAACCTTTCCCACCGAAGACAAAAGCCAGATATTAGTGGGGTTTTTGTCCAGTGGGAAACGGGCTATAGACAACCAGTGTAGTATTCTCCAATCATGTCCATACTATCAAAGTGGAAAGTTGGTTTTGAGTTAAATGACATTAAAAAGACGTCCATGTCTCTTGTGATTATGCATATCCCTCGTGGGACCACTATAAATATATTAATAGCAGAGGTTCCCCCGGTCTTGTGCCCCCTACGGCTCCTCCTACTCGTTCCGCTAGAGGGGGTTTTGTTTGTGCTGCTGTTCCTCCCTCGGACAATGGGGGCCCTGGGCTTTTAACAATGGCTCCCACGTCAGAGCCAACTTACTATGCTGTGGCTTTGTGGGACAGATTCCCGGAAACGGAGACTAGGGTTCTTGGCTCGGCTCCAGTTTCCTGAATGTGGGAGAAGGCTGGGAAAGAAAAAGAGGAGGGGGACGGGAAGGAGGAGGAGGTCCACAAGTGTCTTTGAGGGAAGACAGAAGACGAGGGCTGAGGAAACTTCCAACTTAGCTCCCAGAGTGTGAGAACAATCCCGTCTAAACTAATCTCACGCTGCAGAGAAAAGAGGACTATCAGATTCAGACGAATGTGTAAAATGACTGATTCCACTCCATTCCTAGACACAACAAAACGGTCACAATTACAGACTAAAAAAACAGTGAAATTATGTCGAATGGGAGAGTATTACGGTGGTAACCTTGTCCTTTTCTCTGAGATTGGAGGGCCCATTTAGGGAGCCTCCTTGCTGTGTGTTGGAGGAGATTAGCGGTTGATAAGACATGGCGAGACAAGGACAGATTACATCCTGCTCAGTGGGTGGCAGCTAAGAACAAACTGGTGGACAAGAGGGAGGAATGCAGCTTTCAGCTTCAGATATTTAATGAAGCAGTTTATTAAAACTTGTTTGTTCGAGTCAGGTGATAACTTTGAACTACTGTACGGAGACACCTTGCTAATAGGACTGGGACGCCTATCTCCCAATTCTATCACGATACTTGGGTGCCGATTCAATATGTATTACAATTTTTTAAGTATTGCGATTCGATATTACGATTTATCGCGATTTTTGTGAACTTTTTTATCACTAGACCATGAGAAAAAGTTTAATCACACACTTTTACGGACTTTTTCATTTGGAAAATCTCTAAATTGATACAGTAAACCTCGCCAAGTGCGTCTCTAGCTCTCACATCAGCTCATCCATGGTCAGCTCCATCGGGGCCGTTTCAATGCATTTAACATAAATGTCAGTATATGGGTGCTCTATAGTTGTAGCGTCAGCCCATTTGACGTAAAGGTTCCTGTCCATGACAGAGTTAGCATGCAGCTTTAGCCATGATGTCTAGCTCTAAAAAAGAAAATTGCGATACATAGGTGAATCAATTTTTTTCCAGGGCTGTCCCGAATACTATTTCTTGGGATTTTAAGCTTCGGTTTAAGCTAATTTTGGCCGAAAATGATTGAGAAATCTTCCAGTATATACTCCGAATCCGACAGCTACCAACAGTGCAGCGATATATCCTGCTTCTGTAGAGGTCATTAAAGTCTAATGCATTTTTCTGTTGTTCTGTACAGAACATTTGAAGCACCAAAAGGTTCAAAAGTTCACCAATCCACGATTACGAAAGGCAAAGTGTTCACATCCATGTGAAAAGTTTACTGGCACCACGATAAGAGGCAATCATTAATTTACTTATTGTATCAGCGTCACCCGGCTGGGATACATGTCTGCTGGCTAATTTGTTCAGACGTTCTTAACTTTCTCACTGCACAGTTACCAAAGGAGGAACAACAACAAAACACGCAGCAATCTACTTGTGCCTCAAATGCCAAAAATACCAGACAATTCCTCCGGGATGATAACAGCAAAGCACTCAGCTCCAGAGGGTTGGAGACCAAAGCCCACTGAGGACGAGGCTAAAGCTCCACATACACAGTAGATCTCCATGTTTATTATATGAACGCAGCGAAATATTACATGATTTATGACTCAATAATAATTGATTGATGATACGGCTTTCTAAAATGATATCGCAAAACCATTGTTTTCTCTATTCACTTTCAAATCCACATAAAAGCTAAAAACATTGAATATGAGGTTTCCCAACAATCTTGCTGAAAACATGACTCAACATTAATAACATAACTGAAGTTTTGCTATACAATTTTAGCTATAACACGGTAACTATTCTTGATTCTGACTGTTGTGAAATGAATGCAACACTATTAAACTGTAAGAAATAATTGCAACAGCGCTGTGAGGCTTCAGTGGTTTAGTTAAAGACCTTTAAAAATTTGGTTGCTACGCACATGGAGCTTATATAACCAATAAAATAAATTGGACAAATAATCTAATGAGATCCATGCAAAATTAATTTAATGCGTCTTTTTTATTAAATCAACTAACAGGAGGAAAGGCGAAGACTTAATTAAAATGGCATTTTTAATTACTGTTTAAACCACATACAAATTTGTTGACAACTTTTCCCTTTACTTAATTAACTTTTTAATCTCTCATTTCCTGGAAGTTATACCTTAAATTACTTAAAGGTAGGGCTGTCAATCAATTAAAATATTTAATTGCGATTAATCACAAATTCATCGAACATTTTTATCTGTTCTAAATGTACCTTAAAAGGGAGATTCGTCAAGTATTTAATACTTTTATCAACATGAGAGTGCTGCTTTATGCAAATGTATGTATATATTAATTATTGTAAATCAATTAACAACACAAAACAATGACACATATTGTCCAGAAACCCTCACAGGTACTGCATTGATATGGTTGGTTCCAATGAATTCATTAGGATTTCTAGTTTCATATGATACCATTATCTTCACTCTAGCTTTAAAACTGAGCCTGGTACAACCTAAAAATCGCAAGTTGCATTAATGTATTAAAGAAATTAGTGGAGTTAAAATGAATTTGTGTTAATGTGATATTATCGCTTTAAATAATGAAAAGACCAAAGACAACAATCTGTTAGTCCGTCTGTCACTTTCTGACTCTCTGTTCCTACTGAAGATGTAAATCTTTAAAAACAGGCCATGAATATATACCACAGACTGTATATAGAAGTGAACGCTTTCACTGTGATGTCACCCATTGGTTTGTGGACTACGGTTTTGAAGCCTCAAGTTCTGCATTTTGGCTGTCGCCCTCTTGTTTCTTTCCAACCAGAAGTGAGACCAGAGGGTGGAGCTAAGTACAACCGAACGCTGAATAAGACATTTTTAGGTGACCAAAATGTTTCAGTTAACTTTCATAAGCTGAAAACACACTGTGAAAGGGTTAAAGTTGTAAGACGAAAACACGGACAACTCCCAGACCGGACAACGCCGTGGTAGCGACCTGTCAATCACAAGATAACCACGCCCTAAAGCATCCCCTGCTTTATGGTCTATTTGACTCTAAATGGGACCATAATTTACTAAATGAACATCATGCTGTATTGAAGAAGACTTGAAACTAGCGATTGAGACCATAAACTCATGTTTACAATGTTTACTGAGGTAATAAATCAAGTGAGAAGTAGGCTCATTTTCTCATAGACTTCTATATAGTCAGACTTCTTTTTGCAGCCAGAGGAGTCGCCCCCTGCTGGCAGTTAGGAAGAATGCAAGTTTAAGACACTTCAGCATTGGCTTCACTTTTCAGACCCGGGGGTTGCCGCTTGATATATATAGTACTTTAATTTTCTTTGGGTTGGTCACTGTAGCATTTGTTGGGGACTATTTTCAGCGGCGGATTAATACACATTTGTTTTTAATAGTTTTAGGGCAACAATGAAGCTCTATGGCACACAGGAAGAAGATATATGAGGCTTTGGATAAACAGACATCATATTTGCTTTTAGGATCAATTCACCAGAGTTGTCCTTTAAGTAAACAATAACTTCACTGGTTTATTATTTGAGCTTTCAAAAGGGAATATTTTCCATGTCTCATCCATTAATGAATCATTGCGCATTTGCATCTGACATCACTTGGCTCCCAGCGCAGCACCATCACCACAAACATCCAAATTTAATATAAGCTTGTGAACTCCCAGCAATGATCTAATCAAGTAGCTTAATAATGTAAGTGGCAAAACATTCAATACTGAACAACAGAGTATGAAAGTCCTTACACAAGTAGATTGATGAGGACCGTATCACTAGCGTACAGAACAGTTTGTAATATGAATAAAGCTTTAATTTCCAATATTTTCCGAGATCAGATGACGTGTTGATAAACTCCTCGGGCTCATAAATCATGATTATATTGATAACTTTGGGGGCTATATCCCATTGGAGCACATTCTGTTGTGAGCTGATTTATCCCAGACTGATGTAATGTAAATATTGTATGTTCATTAACCAGCAGTGTACAGATAAGATAAGAACTGTATTCATCCCAAGGGAAATTGCTGTGGAAAGCTTTACAACAAGACACAGTTTAAAGTCTGAATTATTCATCAGTATATAAATAACTGGTATGAATTATTACAGACTTCTCACTGCTCAACATGTGTGTTCTTTGACCTTCCTGCTCTTTGGTCCTCCGTCATGATGAAGCTTTGTTTGTCTAAAGTGATGAATATACAAAAGTCTAAATCAATCTGGGCCCCTGGGTACGGACATGCAAAAGGCCCCACCACCTCTCCAAAGACACACAAACTTTATAGTTGTTTAGCCTGTTATTGTAGTTGCTTTGTGTCTCTTTGTAGTTGTTTTAGCCTCTTTCTGTAGTTGTTTTGTGACTCTTTGTAGTTTATTATGTTTCTTTATAGTTGTTTTGTGTCTCTTTAGTTGTTTTAGTGTCTTTGCAGTTGCTTTTTGTCGCTTTCTAGTCGTTTTATGTTTCTTTTGAGTCTCTTCCTGGTCAATATGTTATTTGTTAAGCCCCATCCTGCTCTTACTGTTAGTTTATTAAAGATTAACTTAGACTTAAATGTGTTGGTATCAATTGACTGAACCACGTGTAAGCTTTGTTTGTCTTTACTGATGAATATACAAAAGTCTAAATCAATCTATAAAAAAGGGGCCGCTGGGCACAGACATGCAAAAGGCCCCACCACCTCTCCAAAGACACGCAGACTTTATAGTTGTTTAGCCTGTAGTTATAGTCATTTTGTGTCTCTTTGTAGTTGTTTTGTGTCTCTTTATATAATATATAATATCGTTAATCAAAAGTTTATTTTAACCTAAATAATTCATCTGAAAGTGGAACATTTGCATTACATTTACATTAGTGGTGCAACAAGCCCACAGTTCGGTTTGTATTGCAGTTTTTGGGTCACAGTTTGCGGATTTTTTTTGGGGTTTTTTTGCACATTAAGGAGAAGAATACTCTATGAATGCATTATATCTCTAACACTGATTTTATACATGAAATAAAGCAGGCTCCTTAATGGTCAAGGAGGACTTTGTTCTGATAATTGCCTCCTCTATGTCTCCGGTACCTCATCAAATAATTTAATTTAATCGTGATGCAACGGTTCAACAAGCCTACGGTCGGTTTGTACGTCATTAGTTGGTTCGGTTTTGCATCCTGAGTTTCCCGAGGCTTACAAGTCATTTGCTTACTGCGCTGCTTTGACAAACAGTAATCCATTGTTTTTAATTATATAACTCTCCTGACTTGACTTTAATGGGAGTGTTTTTACTTTTTTTTATGAGGGTGCACTGTTACCGTGCACAGTTTGGGTGGCGGTGAAGAGGCTGCAGCAATAAAAATACCACCAATTATTATAAACTACGCAAACTATAGACGCTGTGAGTGTTATATTGTAACTGCTGTCTGGTTGGTACTGTAGCCATCCTGTACTGATGTGTCGCCAGCAGCAGTGTCAGTCAGGAAAGGCCAGTGGTCTGGTGGGCCTGACAGACATTGTTTAACAGTGATGTCACCACTTCCCGTCAGAGGGTAGGGTGGAGGCGGTGGAGGGGGTGGAGGGGGTGGAGGGGGGTGTAGGGCGGCTGGCGGGAAAACACAGAGATCAGCAAAACTGTGTGACAAAGAACAGAAGAGCTGGTCCGCAGCCTGCTGGCATTCAGCTTGATCACACACCCTCGATCTAAGCTTCGCCCTCACACTCACGGTCACAAAACAAACAAATAAATAAACTAATTAATGAGTCTGGAAGGTTTAAACTGAAGACGACAGCTGAACAAAACGTGTCATGCCCCAACAAGGGGAGGCAGAACAGTCATTATTTAGATTGCTTCATGGTTTGAACATGTACAAGGGGGCAAACGAATCATACATGCGTCATCTGAGCACGTCGACAGGAAAAACACCTGTCCTGAATGGCCACACTCAAAAAGCCTCCTCCTGGCTGCATTCCCACTTCCTCCCTGATTTCCCTGCAAGAACTCTGGTGGGACAGATTTACATGTGTTTGCGTCTGCATGTATTTAGCTCCTGATTTACTACGGCAGCCGCTCATTTATTATCATCATTACACAGTCAGCTCCCGGGCTGATCCTGGGTCTGAGCTCTACACACTTTCTGCAGGGGAAGGAATCTGTCTGAGGTCACCAGGTGCTTGTTTCACCAAAATCACAACATGAGAAAGAAAATACTTCAGCATTCATTTTGTCATGTTCCACTAATCAAAACAAATACCATGCATGCACATGCAAGAGCACTGTAGAACTTCTAAAATATCAATCGCTGTTAATTGCGATTAATCGCAAATTAATCACACATTTATCTGTTCAAAATGTACCTTAAAAGGGAGATTTGTCAAGTATCTAATGCTTTTATCAACATGGGAGTGGACAAATATGCTACTTTATGCAAATGTATGTATATATTTATTATTGGAAATCAATTAACAACACAAAACAATGACAGATATTGTCCAGAAACCCTCACAGATACTGCATTTAGCATAAAGAATATACTCAAATCATAACATGGCAAACTGCAGCCCAACAGACAACAACAGCTGTCAGTGTGTCAGTGTGCTGACTTGACTATGACTTGCCCCAAACTGCATGTGATTATCATAAAGTGGGCATGTCTGTGAAGGGGAGACTTGTGGGTACCCAGAGAACCCATTTACATTCACATATCTTGCAGTCAGAGGACAAGGGACCCCTTTGAAAATGGACATGCCAGTTCTTCCTTGCCTAAATTTAGCGCAAGTTTGAGGCATTATTTGGTCTCCTTCCTGACGAGCTAGTATGACTTGGTTGTTACCAATGTATTCATTAGGTTTTCTAGTTTTTTTACTAACCTGTTGGCTCGTTTAAAACTTGTCTGATTGTCTCAGTGTTTGCTGAACCATTGTACCTATTTTTAGCACCGTTGACATGTTTCCAGATCTCAGCAATTACTTTGGTGAGTACAATGTTAACAAAACTGATAAAAGCAGAGCTGATAAAGTGAAACCCAAGTTGTATTAAACTGTAGTTTTCCTTTAAAAGGCCTAAAAGCCGACTGCTTCTCCTCAACCTCCAGGGAACTGAGCCGTGCCTTAAGTTACTTCTGCTAGTAAAAGTACTGTGAGACCTGCACAGTGATCTACGGGAGAGAGGCTGGTTTCAGTCCGTCCCTGGAGGCAAGGCAGACAGGAGAACATGTCCCATGCTGGGGGTTGTCACATCCAGACAGTAAAATATCACAAATGTTAGGAGAAACCTAGCAGGCTGCTCAAACTGAATTCTTCTCACTGAGAAACCCTTGAACAACGTCCAGGAAGTGACCCAACCACTGCTGGAGTTGGCACAAACGTTGCTGAGCAACTCAACCCTTTTTTTTATGTAGTACAGGCTTCAGCAGGGGGGGAAAGTAACTAGTAAGTACTGTACTTAAGTACAAATTTGAGGTACTTCTATTTTACTTGAGTATTTCGATTTTATGCTATTTAATACTTTATACAAATATTGTACTTTTTACTACATTTATCTGACAGCTGGAAAACATGTGATAAATTTATTAAATATGACACTGTGCTACAGATTAAACTATCCAACCAGCTGTAACACTAAAATTCTGCTTACATGTTAAAGCATTAGTGAATATATTCCAATAATATGATAATACTAGAACTGTCTGAAATTCTCATTCTGACCAGTACTTTTACTTTAATACGTTAAGTACATTTTGCTAATACTTTTGTACTTGAATGTGAGACTTTTACTTGTGACAAAGTATTTTTACAGAGCGGTTTTGCAACTTTTACTTAAAGGTGCAAAATGTAAGATTAGGAGCATTTCTATTGCCTCTGCACGGCTCTCAATATGGTAACGGCTGAGCCCATGGCTCGCAACTAACGGCGCTAACAGCACTAACACTGCCGCTGATGTCGGTCGGGACGGCGTTATCAGCTGTAACTGCCATATGAGTACAGTGCAGAGTGGCGACCATGAGCTAGCCAGTGGGGCACGCTCACATGCACTAAAAACCTGTGTGGCCAGCCCGGCTACGTCAACAAAGCACAGAAAAGCTCTGATTACAACACACAGAGAGGGAGAGTGACTTCATTCTCTGCTCAGGTAGACATTACTCCTCTATATCTTTACATAGACAATAGTTGTTAGCTGCTACATTAATGCTTTGGATATCATATAAAGAAACTAAAAGATATGAGCACTTCTTCCACCAGTAACAACCTTCAAAAGCCACAAACAAGAGTGTTGTTTAGATAATGAAACAAAATCACCCCATCAAAATAAGAGCAAAGCCTTAGTATGAACCTGAGAAATGTGCTGCATTTACAGGTGTGATGCAGCAAAGTCCAGTATGAAAAGATCAGGTGATAGCAACAACATTCAAAGTCAACTCATTTGCAAGTAAAATGATGGTACTGAACCGCGTCTCAGTGAAAACGTACACAGATGCAACAAAGACGGCAGGACAATGCAATACGTTATATGTACACTAGTACACTGAACATATCCTTCTACAGTTGTGCAAAATTGGCATAGGGTGTGATCGATATTTACCATGTTTCATGTGATTTGCCTGTATGGTTAGTGCAGGAAGAAAGCTCACAGTACACAGTGGTGAAAGTACTCAGATCTTTTACTTAAAGTGGCAGTAGACAGTATATGTTTGGCATTATTGGGGAAACAATTCCATAATAACCTTCCAGCATATTGTAATTCAATTGTTCTGAGAGAAAACTAGACTCCTGCACCTCCTCAAAAATGTCCACATGTTGTGATAATTCCCTTTCTTTTAAATGCTTATTTCAGTCACATGTCATAATACATCCAGCACATCTAACCTGAGCTGTACAACACTGCAGATATATCTGTGAAATCCATTTCAAGGTACATTTTCCCCTTTAGGTCTGTCCTCTTTGGTGTGTGTGTCATGCTTTCCACTTCCACAGTCTCTGTTTTAACTGTATATGGTCTTTATGTGGAAAACATTACATAGATACAGAACGAACACATAAGAGAGGCCCGGTCTTGTTATAAAGCAGACGAAAGCCTCAGACTTCTCTGCAGGCTGAAGGTCAAGAAATCAAATGACTTTGTGTTTGACTTTCAGAGGCAGTCATGTGTGCCTTTGTTTTGGCATTTCCTTCAAAGGAAACTCCTGATTACTCAGTTTAAAAATACACAAGTGACTTATAAAGGGTGGAATCTGAAAAGCTCAAAGTCAACCATTAACGTTCTGAAAACAATTCACCTCATATGGGTCTTACAGAAATGATTCAGGTTCGTACCAACAAAACGTTCTCACTTCTCTGCCAAGAACAAGGCTAAAAATAAATGTAACTTTCCCTCTCGTCAGCCTGTGTGTTTTCTGTGATCAGTAAAGGGGGAAGTCATATGATCATATAATCAATTTGTAATGTCGTACACAATGCTGCAGCTTGTTGCAAACACATGCTGTCAGTGGATTAACCATGTTGACAATCACAGATAACATCATGTGTCTGCTGAACCCCCATAAGGACCCTCTGCGGGACTGTTACTCAGGATGGGACGATTTAGGATTTTATCGCAGATCGGCAATAAAAAAAACACAATAAGTTGATCATGGGGAATTTCCATTATCCGCATAATCGTGAATATCGTCATGAGTGACTTTAAAAAGCTGTCTAGCTCGCTATCATGGTAGAGAAGTGGAAAATACAGCTTGATTTAAAGGTCCCATATCGTGCTCATTTTCAGGTTCATACTTGTATTTTGTGTTTCTACTAGAACATGTTTGCATGCTGTAATGTTCAAAAAACACATTATTTTCCTCATACTGTCTGCCTAAATATAACTGTATTTACCCTCTCTGTCTGAAACGCTCCGTTTTAGTGCATTTCAACAGAATTGCGACGGAATTGTGTTGCTAGGCAACAGTTTGGGTCCATGTTTACTTCCTGTCAGCTGATATTCACATACACTGCAACAGGAAATAAACTGGGACACATTTAGAATGTTTACATTTAAAACCATGTAATGGTCTAAATATTGTATATTTGTGACATCACAAATAGACAGAAATCCTAACGGCTTGTTTCAAACGCACAATTTCTGAATACGAGCTGTGTGTATTCCTCTGTATGTTGAGCGCTTTGATAGTTTAACAGTATTTATTTAGCACTTAAACCTGCTTTATAATGTAAAAGACCTGAAAATCTCACGTTTTGCAATATGGGACCTTTAACAAATACAGGATGTATTATGTAAGAAAAGCAACATCGCATGAGTCTGTTCTATTTTGTTTTTATTTATTTAACCTTTAATTATGCAGGGGGACCTTGTGATTTATGATTACCAATATTTAAGATTGTTTGTTTTTAAAAAGGATGTTCACGAAAAAAAAAGATGTGTCCGATCTGTGATGCAATACAGACCAAATGTAAGGTAAAGTGATTCCAGTATGTTTTAGTGCCATTTTAAGAGTTTTAAGCATATTTTGATTATCAGGATAATATCTTGAATCACAATTGTTTTGGCCAGGATAATGGTGACATGAAATGTTCATATCGTCCCATGCCTAACTGTTTTCACTGTATAAATACTAAAGGAAATGTTTACCTTCAGTCAAGTCAGACAACATAAGGAAATTGTCTCTGGTTGTGCACTTGTCCTGGAGGTTATATGAACAGAAAAAATGTGCAGGAACCTCTCATATTAGGTAACCTTTTAGGGGCCACGAGTCAAGAATGAATCACTCCAGGAAAAAGCCCCCTGCTGGCTGTGAAGCTTGTCATGAATAGGGGGAAAGGGGGGGGGAAACTGAGCCCCATTCTGTTCCATTCTGCACCCTGTTACAAACTCCATTGAGATAGTTGTACATTTTAACTTTAACTAAGTTTCCCCACATAAAACATCCAAGTTAGAAGAAAACTTAAGATCTCACATTAATTAGTAAAGGCTTGTGTCCAATTCGGCTTGCATCCAGTACATCAAGCACCTTTAGATTTACTAAAATTACCATTCCCAGTTGCCATCCTCTCCCACCACAATGCGACTTTAGGGGGGGCCTTATGTAATTGATTTGATAGCCGAATTTACCAAAAACACCTAAGTAAATGGTAAAATATCCTATATTAAGTTCTGCTATAATGTATGTTTCCCAACTATAAGATTACCTTAAATTTGGAGTTTTCCAAATGGAGTTTGGCGTGATGCACTAAGTTGTGTTTCCATTCAGAAAACCATTTCAACTTGATAAAATCGTGCAGAAAATGTGCAACAGTGCAATTTGTGCAATAGTAAAGAGGAAAATAAAGAATATAAGAGGAGAAAATGAGCATTTATCCTACCTGTCAGTGAGTGTTGACTGTGTGCCACTCATTGGGGCTTCCCTTGAGAGTTTCCAACGACTTCACCCAAATAACATTTTTATTAGAACATCTGATTCTTATTTATTAAATCGGCTCCTTTATTTGGTCTCCTCGGTGTATATCCATATCCAGAAACGTCGACGAAGTTTCCAGCATGCAAAGTTGTTTTAAAATCCTGTTTCTTCTACTGGGAGTGCTGAGAATAAAGTTATAGTCATGAGAAATAAAGAAAAGTTTTCTTCTTTGGGGTGTGAATGTGTTTCATTAGAAAACAGCTGTTTGCATCAGCAGAAACATCTGGAAAAACTCCTGCAAACAACTTTGCTTTAAATGTTTCCCCCAACTTTCTTCTCCTCCAAGTCCAAATTGAGGATATATCTCTTATCTCTCCTTGGGAAATACTTCCATGATGACACTCACAGTCTATTCCTGATGATCCTGATGAAGAATTACGTCAAACTTTGGCTGCTAAAATCCAAAATGAGCGTCCAGAGTGCTGAGTTTCTGTAAAGCATCCTCCTCCTCCTGCAGGTCTGCTCACTTTAAATCCTCTAAACTAGATCTGAACGACTGTCTGGGTGTTTTTTTTGCTACACAGTGGTGATGCAAATGGAAAAAAGGAAATGCTTTTGTCAAACCCCCCCTCCTCACCAAAAGAGTCAAAAAGAGGAGAAAAACCCACCTTCCATCCTGATGCGTTCAAGGGCTCCTCGTACTTCTCTAAACTATCAGACCTCACAGCGATAATGTGGTATTATTTGACTCACAATTAAAGAGTGGTGGAAAAGTAATCAGGTACATTTTCTCAATTTCAAGTACTTAAGTATCTCCATTTTACTTTATACTTTACTTATACTTATACTTATAAGGGCCACATTGAATAAAAAAAAAGAATCTGAGATTTCAAGAATAAAGTCGTAACTTTACGAGAAAAAAGTCGGAATATTACGAGAATAAAGTCGTAACTTTACGAGAAAAAAAGTCGTAATATTACAAGAATAAAGTCATAAATTTAGGAGAAAAAAGTCGTAATATTATGAGAATAAAGTCTTGACTTTACGAGAAAAAAAGTCGGAATATTAGGAAAAAATATTACCAGCAACCAACAAAAC